>FIZR01020642.1:0-31849 GCA_900060175.1 Ferrisia virgata | reverse complement strand
TTTTTTTGCAAAAAAAAAAAAAAAAAAAAAAAAAAATACTCAGAGTATAGTTTATTTGCAAGTTATACCTGCTCATACACGACTACTTCTACCTGTGAAAACTAATAAACATATTTGCCTCTTCGGCAGGTATCCATCTTAGCCGCTGTTCTGAGCATTGCTCAAGCTGGTTTACTCCCATCCGCCTACTACGCTCCAGCCGCCTACGCTCCAGCTGCGTACGCTCCAGCCGCGTACGTAGCTCCGGCAGCCAAACTAGCATACGCAGCTACGCCAACCGTGTACGCTCCAGCCGCTCCAGCACCGGCGGTATACGCAGCCCCGGCTCCAGCTCCGATTGTGAAAACCGCCGCCGTCGAAGAATACGACCCGAGCCCATCGTACAGTTTCGCCTACGAAGTACAAGACGCCATCACCGGCGACTCGAAAAGCCAACACGAAGTTAGAAACGGAGACGTCGTTCAAGGACAATACAGCTTAGTCGACCCGGACGGTACCAAAAGAACCGTCGACTACACCGCCGACCCACTCAACGGATTCAACGCCGTTGTCCGCAAAGACCCGTTGGTAGCCGCCGTGCCAGCCGTAGCCAAAGTCGTCGCTCCGGCCCCAGCCCCAGTCGCCTACGCCGCCCCGGCACCGGTAGTTCACGCCGCTCCAGCCCCAGCCCCGGTCGCCTACGCTGCCGCTCCGGCACCAGTAGCTTATGCCGCACCGGCTCCAGCTCCAGTCGCTTACGCCGCTCCGGCTCATGTCACTTATACCGCTCACGCTCCAGTAGCTTACGCTCATCCGGCAGCTTACGCTCATCCAGCTGCCTACGCTGCCCCAGCCTACGCTGCCCCAGCCACCATCATTGCCGCCCATAAAAAATAACTTTTCACACAATAATGTTACCGATCTCTGCTCATTTTCCTGTCATCGTCATTAAGTTGAAAAAAAAAAAAAGAAAAAAACGTACTGTACATGTAATTCTTCCTTTCTTTCTTTCTATTAGGTATTTGTTTTCCTCCTTTTCCTTTCTTTCTTTCTTTTTTTTTTTTTACGTGCCTATATCGAACAGACGGACTTCTCTTCTTTCTTTTTAATACTTTTCTTCTTTTTTTTTTTTTTTTTTTTTTTTGTACAAATATCTGTGTAATTTATTTGCGTAATAAATATTTTTTTTACTAAAGCGTTATTTTATTTGAAAGTTTAGATTTAAAGAATTTTATGGTAAAGGAAATGAAAATCTAATTTGCATTGTGATTAACTTTAATTCTTCGGTAATTGATGATGAGATTAGAAATTATATGGAACTTGATCAGATTTCTTTTCGCGTGGAAGGAGAGTGAGAGCAAGGGAAGGGGGTCAGATTTCAGATATCTATTTACCACCGACTGACAAATTGATCACTGAACCTAAAACACTCAAACCTATTTCTCGAGTATTTACTCATTTTTCATATACACCTAGCTCTACCTACTTTCAAGAGAAAAGTGAGCAAAATATAATCGAAATATTTCAACGGTATGAAAATGAAGAGTCTGTCAATTTATAACGATGGGGCAGCAAACTAGAAATTGTAATTTCATACTTTCTCATTTATCAGAAAGCCAAACCAAAGAAAGAGACAAAGGTTGATTTACTTAAAATTATTTATAATTCTTGAAACTTTCAAATGAAAAAGTTCATGACTCGTATCAACAAAACAGATATATCATCACAAAAAAAAATCTCATTAAAATAAAAATCGTTACTACTGTACGCAGAAATAGTCGGTAGAAAGTGGAAGGGAGAGGGGAGGGGGGAGGTGTTAGAAAAAATTTGAAACACTTGAAATTCGTAATATCAAGTACGAATCATTTACAAATATTTAATAATCGATTAATTTCTTCCAATTAAATATTCGTAGATAGACGAACGGGTGAAAATCAAAAATAAAACCAAGAAGATGGGTACATGACATTTGATTACAATAATCAATTAGAAATTAAAAAAAAAAAAAATTCTCGAGTAGAGAAAAAAAAACACACTATAAATAAATAAATCACGGCTTCATCCTCTTTGCCTTGAACTAAGGTCAGTAGTATTATGACCTGTGTGGTACCTAAGTACACATAATGTGGTTTAACAAGAAATGTGATCAATGATAAGATCTTGAACAGCGTGCAAGATGAAATCGATAAAACAAGAAAAAGATATATACCAGAAAATGGATAAAATCCATTGGTATTGAGAAGAAGATTGACCATTAGGAGGGCGAATAGGAAAAAAATTAAAATCTTCTATTCGACTAAATTATTGGCTACGTGACGTATTTCGAGTTGAAATGTCCCCATGTACGAGTAAAATTCTATAATTTCAACTTAATTAGGTAGGCTGCCACAGACTCCCAGAGTAGCGTATCGAAAACAAAAGCTTAGTTGGCCATTTGTATACAAGTCGACTAGGCAGATGTATTTGGAGATGCTCGACATTGCTGGATAATTAGGTATTTTGGCACCAGAAATCCGATAACTTACCCGTGAATTGGTTGAAACTTGGCTCACAGATCGATGATTTTTTTCAACATGGAAAATCATATTTTTTGAATTTCTTCGAAAATCGGCCATCCAAGCAAAAATTTATATAGAAGTAAAATTGTAGAGAAAAAAATTCCCAATCGATAATGTACCCGGAAATTTTTTCAAACATCAATAATTCACAATACAATCGAGATTTACGAGTTTCAATTCTTTAATAAAATTGAAAAATTGAAAATTTCGATTACATCCGGAACCGTTGATCCTAGAAAAGAGTTCAAGGCACATTATCGATTGGAAATTTTATTTTCTACGATTTTACTTCAATGTAAAATTTTTCTACGATGTACTGTTCTCGAGTAAATTTGAAAAATGTGATTATCGACATTGAAAAAAAAAATCATCGTTTGACGGTTTTCAACGAATCTGACGGCATATTAGCAGACTCCCGATCCAGAAGGATCCAGAAGAGAATTATCTAGCGAGATTCTTCACTTCAAAATGCATTTACTAAATAGTAGGGGAAGGGAAGAAAGTTTATTTTTTTTTTCAGAAATGGCCCTAAATTGAGAGTAACCTCCCTAATCAAGTTGTGGTTTAAAATTTCATGTGGAGAAATTTCAACTCAGACTCAAACTAGATCACATTGTACAAGAATTAGCCAAATCGAGGAGTTTCATTTTTTTCCTTCCACTCGTCTACTAACCATGGGAACCAAAATGAAAGAACGTTCTGGGATGTTTTTTCTTGAATAGTGGTAGGGGTACAGGTAGATATCAGGTGAACAGCTGAAAACCTGCCAAAAGGCAAATCTAAGACTTATACCAAATCTTTGTAACAAATTTCAACTTCCTGACTCAATTTGAGCAGAGAGATGAGGGGGCAGTCCTTTTTGAAGATCAAAAGGGGGAAACCCATTATATATCCCTTTTAATTGACCTAAGAAACTGATTTTTTGATGCATTACACATCTTCGGATTGTTCATCGATTGCTTTAAAAAAGAATCATTTTTTTCAATTTTAGCCTTCCAGCACCCCCTCCCCCCAAATTTGGGCATAACTGAATTTCGATCCGAGGTCATCCCTACTTCAGAACAACAAATCCACTCCCAATCTGAACTTATTTCCTAAATTTGATCGATTTTGGTCGGTATCGAATTAAGCAAATTATTTTAGTTGGAGGAGGGGGGAGAGAGGCGCGGAATTTAAAAAAATAAATAAATTTCTGACATCTTCAAAAATGGTTGTAATGGTCTCGTAGGACCCTAAAACGGATTTTGTTCATATTATTCTCCCTTTCCTCATTTACCATAGGTTTACAGACCGCAATAGCCTGGTTTTCATTGACAAACATGACACATTTCATTGAGAACCGAATCATCAAACCATCAAAAAATGATTTCGTAAATAAAATTTAAGAGGAAATTCGACGCTCCGTTAGCATATTTTTGGCTCCTTATATTTACAGATTTTTTGCCGGTTTTTAATGTTTAATAAAAATGAACGACCAAGTCCTGCATTTTCTCCCATCTTTATCGATTCAATATAGAGAAATAATGCACCACAAGGAAGGTCAACCACCTCACCGACAAGTTCAATCTTCCATGCATCATTATCATTTGCATTTCCCGTTACGGTTAAAAGAAACTTTTCAGGGAATCTGTCGCACTGATGGTTTATGATTTAAACAGGAACCGAACAAGATCAAAAATACATGTCAAAAAAATCCCACTAGACAAGATTTCAGCAGCCGAAGTTGATTTTTCGATTTTTGGAAATTTAAAAAAAAAAAAACCATCCCAGTTGGAAATTTGATAATTTGATACTCGCCTAATTTTCGGCTGATCAAGGTATTTTTGGTATTTTCCAGCAAATCTCGAGGCTCTGGAATAAAATTATTTTTCGCCACGATTTTGGAATAGCTCTGTACGAAAATAGCTTTGATAACTAAAAATTTGTACTACGTATATTGAGGACCAAACCAATAGATTGCAGTATTTTTCGAAAAAGTTCCAAGGGGCGGGTGCGAAAGTGTGCTTAAGAAATTCTACAGAAAAATACTTCAATCTATTATATATAGGTCGTCAATATACGCCAAACAAACGTTCAGCTTCCGTCGATAATTTCCAGCTAATGTGGGACGATTTCAAAATCCTGAAAAAAAAAAATTTTTTTTCCACACACTTCAAATCAACTGAAAAATGTCAAAAAAAAAATTTACCAGGTCAAAATTAGGGACGGGTACTAAATTTTCAACTTCCTAACTTTTGAATAGTTTCTGTACCACATAATGTATGTATAAGCTGTAAGGTATTTTCAATTTTTTTTTTAAATTCTGCAATAATCTAAAAATCAACTTCAGCAGATGAAATTTTGATTATAGAGGGGTTTTTTGGACAGGATCTTTCGCTCTAGCTTAGTTTCGTTCAAATCAGATCCCACAGGAGGTCACCAGATTTACTCTCATGCTAATCAAGCAGGAATGTTACAGTTGGAGAGCCAGCATAGAAATTGTTTGCGGCCCCCCCCCCTTCTGATCAACCAGGACAATTTTTTCTCGAAGACGGGGATCCTAAGAAAAACTTCTAGCCATTGTCTTCCAAAAAAAAAAAAAAAAAAAAAACGTGGCCCTATTTAAACTACAAAATAGCGGCCATTTCAATTGACCCATCTCCTGAAAATCAAAATTTTCCTTTATAACTCCGAAACGATACGACCCACGATAAAATTTATAATAATAAAAAATATTCTACATAAAATTTAGAATATTTTTTGTCCTCACGTTGAATGTTGAAAAGGTCGTGTTGACGAGATACACGTGTGTGAAGATGCGCATAGAGTACAAAAATTGGTTCAAAATCAAGAAATCTTAAGTGTACGTATATTTTGATTGAAAAAAAATTCAAAAAATTGCCTTACTCTATAACAACACTTGGTGGTAGAAAAACACGAGTATTTCATGTCAGATGATCTACTTTCTTTGTCGATCTTCACCTAATTACCTATTAAATCACGACGCGTAAAAAAATTTCAAAAATGATAACAATTTGAATATTACATCCGATCGACACAACAGATAAGTACGTATTTTTGCAAGTACACGAGACAATATTGGTTCACGTTTCAAAACATCGCCTCTCCTCAATCTACACCTGCGTACCTACCTATGCTACCTATCGTACACTTTCCATACGTACACATAATAATATTGCAACGACCTACATACATAAAAATCTCAGATTATAACCACAAATTTAAAAAAAAAAATAATAATAAAAAATAAAAAATAAAATAAATATAAATAAAATATTCGAGGTCGCGTGAGCCCTATAATACGACCATAGCGGCGCAACAAATTGCAAACTATACCAGTACGCTATATACAGACACATCAGAAAAATAAACTGCAGCACTCGCTCGGCGCATTTTTGCGGTCGATTCGTATTCGTATACATAGCCATAGTATATACATTTATATACGTGTATTATACACGTCCTTCTAAATAAGCTTCGCAGGTAATCGAAGTCTAGTTAATTTGGTGCAGGCGTATTGAGTAATATCATTCATTAGGTCAAAAGTCTGTATGCAACTCTAAAGTCTCCACGGCTCTTAGCGTTATCTTACACGCAAGGATTATCTTACAAGTGGTGAAAGGTACACACCGACTCCCGCTAAACAAAATACCTTTAGTTTTTCCATGTAGAAATCCTAGTTAAGCTAATAAACAAACGTACCAAACACACACACAATTGCGCTTATTACATAGGCAGAACAGCGTAAAGTTCACGTAATATGTGGATAATATTAATTGCGTATATAAACTGAGTCGTGCACTGTTTTTATCTTAGAAATAGAATAAACTTTGTAGTGTAAGTATACGTTGAAGATTACCCAGAAAACCACGCAAATCAAATCAACATGGTTTCTAAGGTAAGCCAGTGAGTTTTGTGTGAAATTTTTTTCATTTTTTTCATTTTTTTTTTTTTTTTTTTTTTATTCTTTCAACAATACGCTGCAGTTCAGTTCGCGATTTAAAATTGTTTCCTTTCATTTTTAATACTATTTTCTAATCAAATTACCTATACGTGTTATGAATTTTGTGCTAATGTTTTTCGTGAATTTGTTGGTTGCAATTTGTTTGCTGGCGAGTGCGACGACGGTACATACATATTAGTTGTATGGACCACCGTTAAAATTAGGGTTGTTTTGTATACTTCTGAATGAAGTTCGAGAACGTGCTAACCATTGTATCGAGATGATCGATTTTCCCTAAGTGGAAAAATATCATCATTGAGGCGATGTTACAGGTAACAAAGGGAAATTGGATAGTTTAATAAGGTTCTACATTAACACAAGTAACAAAAATTGAAATATTTTTCATTTCGCGAATTTCATATCGACGAGTTTTTAACGATGTTTAAATCTACGTTTCATTCATTTTTTTTCATCATTATTTCATTAATTTTAAATTCATTTTAATTTGATTTTTTCCTTTTCTCAAAGTGAGTTTTAATCAACTACCTACTTAATAGGTCTTGTCTTCTTCATGTAAACAAACAAAATCAAAATTTAAAATTTCCCTTCATTTTTATAGAATTTAAAAATAATTAAATACCAGTGCTTATTGCCAACATAATAATGGAGTCTGGATCGAAACGAATAAAGAACCGAATTCGCATAGTTCTCCAATGAACGAACACATTTCAAATGTTCCGCACCTAACCGTCTCCTCTCATTGGTCCAATTGGTTTCGGTTCAATGCGAATTAACTATCGTTGCTAGATATTTTCACGGTTTATAAATCGGTATTTTTTCTTCATAGCGGAGCTGGATTTTTCAACGAATAAATTTTATTTTTTAATAAATCCACCTTAAAATAATTTACTCCGTTAACCAAGTGTCGCTAAGTGGGGCCGGGGAGAAGGGCGGGTAAAGCCTCCTCTAAAAAAAATCTGGCCTTCTTTGGCCTTCCCTAAAATTTTGCCGCGTGTCCCGAATTTAAAATCAAAACCATCAAAAATATTCATTATTCTTGCAGAAAGTTTAAATAATATTTTCAATGCTTCAAAAATACAAGTTTTTTCACAAATCTCATCCAATCGAGTATAATGTTATAGCGTTATACCATAGGTGGCTTTACGAGGGGTGCAGGGGGTACTAAGCCCCTCACCGAAAGTTTTTCTACGTATGATAAATATCGAAAAATGACTGAACGTTTTTTGAAACCAATTGAATTTTTTAAAAAGGCTCAAAACATGATGAAAATTGATAAAAATATTGAAATTTTAGTAACATTCTGAATTGATTTTGTTAAAAAAATCGCAATATTTTTTGTCCTAAAACTTGCAAATTCGAAGCTATAAGACTTCAAAAAATGTTTCTTTTTTACATTGAAAATCCAATTTTTTTCAAAATTTCGCCGTCACTTCACTCGGGCATTCATACATTTCCGCTTCGCTCCATAAATTAATCTTTCAACCGATTCTTCCTTGTCCCCCCCCCCCACAAATGAAAACATTTCATTTTTTTGTTCACAATTCTAGAGGTTTTACCCCCTCCCTCCCCCGACCAAACCATCGAACTCCGCTTATGCTTCATACCTTCATGATTTGGAGAAAATTTGAAACCCCCTTCCCCTGAAAAATTCTTCAAAAAAGTTAGGTTAAACTCATGGCCTCTTCTATATGCCTGCCTAAGATGCTAATGCTGTGAACTCTGCATTACAAGCGAAGTTGGGCGAACAAAATTGAGTCGAGAGGGTGCTAAGCCTCCCAAATTGTTCAAAGTATAAGCAACTTGTTTTTTTGAATGAAATCAGTACTACCTTTTTCATCAAAATGGTAAAGATAATCTACAGTTTTGGCTAAATTTCAACTTTCTCGTTTCATGTTATATGGGCATAAACACGAACATTTTCGATGAAGGGGGAATGGCTAATTTTATTTTTTACGAAACTTAGCCCCCTCCCCCATCTCCTTAGATTGGTCTACGATCTTTAAAATTAATTACTCGAGACAGTTTTTACCGGAAATTTTTTTAAAAGGTCACCTAAATGTTTTAGGCCTGAAAAAAAATTAAAACCAAAAATAAATTAAAAATTTTCCAGCTTCATCAAACGATGAAATAATTTTAGTAGAATTAAAAATATTTTTAAAAAATTACGATAAATTCTAATCGCTGCCTCTTATTCTCACATATGTGTACAGCCTAGCACACAAATTTAAAGCAAAGATCTTTAAATAGGTATCTCATCCATACCCTATATTTGTGCGGATCACCCATTGATACAATCGATAATTGCTCAATTACTTATCCAAATTTTTATCACGATTGATATGAATGTAAAAAACCTACCGAATGCGAAAATTAATGATTTGTCGGAAAATTGTGTAAGTCGAAGTCGACAAATGGGAATTTAGGTCAGGTCATTAACATTTTTTCAATCCGCATTAAAATGAAATCAACGAAAAGTAATTTCGAAAAATGCTTCATTTCAATGAAAATTTTCTCAAATTAATATTTTATTTTCACCTGAAAAAGTAAAATAATAAAAATCACGACAATGGATACCTAATTGTTAACAGGAAAGATAATCAAATTAATTAATCAGAAAGATAATTTTTTTTTATGGTTCGATTCATCGAGATCGACCAACGCCTATTATCGAATCTGGTTCCAAAAAACACCTTCGTCATATGACGAATAATTTTAATTCTAAAATAAATTTCAAAAAAATCTTTGATGGTAACGAAGTATCGAATAATTTGTAGATTTTTTCAAATAAGAGAAAAAAGGGGGAGAAAATCGCCAAAAAATACCAAATTCAAAAAAAAAAATGATTCGATATAAAATTTTTCTGTCTTTGTTTCAGAACATAATATTATGCTGCACCCTAATCGCCTTAACCAGCGCTAGTCCAATCGCCCCAATTTACAGCGAACACGAAGCAGTCGACTACCACGCATATCCCAAATACCACTTCACTTATAATATAAAAGACGAACACACAGGAGATGTGAAAAGCCAACAAGAAGAACGTGACGGTGGCATCGTCAAAGGCAGCTACAGCCTAATTGAACCTGATGGCTCGAAAAGAACCGTAGAATATACCGCCGATGACCACAACGGTTTCAACGCTGTCGTACTCAAGGATCCAGGATACCATCCTCAACCATACAAAGCTCCTTTGGTAGCTTATCCAGCTCCAGCTTACAAAGCTGAACCAATCTTAGCTTATCCTGCTGCTCCCTCGTACAAAGCTTATGCTCCCGTTACGCCATCCTACTACTAGACTCTTCTTCATATACCTTGATAGCTTCTATATGTGCCCAACAATCATAAGGAATTTTTTCATTGCGGAAATATAATATATATATTTTTTTATTTCTATTTATATACGTTCCTTATGAAAAGATCTCTGTCGTAGATTTTAAGAGAATTTGTCAACGTTTCAAAAATAAAAAAAAAAAAAAAAAAGGGATCTAGATGATACCAAAAAAAAAAAAAAAAAAAAAAAAAAAGTGATCTAGATGATCCCAAAAAAAAAAAACAAAAACAAAAAATTATATAAACAAATTTTAAAAAAAAAAAAAAAAAAAAAAAAAAGTGATCTAGATGATACCAAAAAAAAAAAACAAAAACAAAAAATTATATAAACAAAATGATACCGATATTTTTATACGTTTTGTACTTTTTTATATAACTGTCATTATTTATATTATTATTATTATTTTTATATTTTTCAAATATATAAAATTTTTTTAGCTCATATAGGTATGTCCAAATTTTGTACATGGTAGAACTACATATATCTACACGAATGATGCAACTAAGATAAAATCCGATCACCTTCAAATGAAAATACGACCCTAATAACCTGGTTTATGAAATATTCAATACCATGACCAATAAAGTACATAAAAATTATTGACCAGCACTCAAGTTCAATACTGATCCACAAAACTGCGATTGCATTTCCTCGCAATACAATACAAATACAATACATGTCAAATGATGTTTAAAAGCTTAAACATCAATGTCGATCATTGAATAAAGTCTGCAAATTAATTACCAATTAATCATTACCGGATTATGAAAGAAAAAGTAAACTTATCACTTACTGATGTAACTTTTGAAAAATGGAAAACTGTAAACGAGTACCAGTCGAATTAACACGTTCACTCGACTGTTGTAATGTTTAATCGCATATAAAAGCAAAATATTCAAATTTTTCTTCATTATTGTTCGGTTGATCGAATCGATTATCTTATTGTTTTAATTCGTACTTACAAACATACCAAAATGTATAAGGTTAGTACATTGATCTTATTTTATCGCTGTTTTCGCGCTGATATTCGTTATAAAAAAAAATAAGACCTACGGTGAATGTGATGTGGTGTTGGTGATAACTCTTTTCAATCGTCGTTTAAAGAGGAATAATTTTATACGTATTTTTTTTTTCTTCAAATTTTTTCATAATTTTTCCAAGTGTGTAAAAGCGTATTATTTATTCTATTCTGTGATATTCTTCTATGCTTATTGAGAATTGCCTAACGAAGATGAGTCAACAAGTTTGGGGTTTGAATGTGTACTATATTAATTTTTTTCTTTTTGTTGAAAAATTTCTTAAAATTTTCATTTTTTTTCTTCTCCTTAGTTTAAATTAGTTTACCATTCATTTTACACGAAGTGATATTTATTTAATTTTTCATCGATCGTACTTCACGACAATGATAAAAATATGAAGTAGCCAGTAGGTAGATTTACTCATTTCAAAAAATATAAAAAAATCTCAACTTATGTAAAATCAAAACAACATAGATCAATATAAAAAGGGGCTATTCAACTTGGCGAGTTTTATTAAAAATCAATAAATAGTGCAGAATATTACGTAATTGCAATTTCACCGTTCGCTTAATTAGAATAATTCTTAAACACCTACATAGGTAGGTAGAAGTACTCGCAGATTGATCATTTGAAATCAAAGTCTTAAAATTTATTACACGAGTGATCATAAATAAATAAAAACTACTTCCACGAGTATGTACTCCAGCGAAATTACACGTAAATCAGATTCCCACAAATGTAGTAAAAATCAGCCATTTTGTAATTTTATAACCTTTCATTCTTTTTTTAGATGCTCAAAATGAGAAATAAATCGCTAAAAAGTGAAGTTATTCGAAGTAATAATGATATTTATCTTTAAAACACCAAATAAGAAAACTGGTTCAATAAATATTCTCGCATAAAAATTCAGGTTAAATAAAAAGTAAATGCAAAAATAATTATCGTGGAACGTTGGAAGATTCATGGCGAAAAAGTCTTTTTAAAAAGCATCGCATCGGCCGATTTAAAAGTACACGAAAACATCGTAATAATAAATTACACCTTTTTCATTCATAAAGTACAAGTACGTTTGGTAAAAATAATCAAAAGATCAAATTTCGTATGAACTTTTTTTTTCCATTTGGAACGTGAATATTCAATGATTAATTTCCTACATTGAATTTGAACTGGTTTTATGTGTATCTAAAAATCATGTAAATAAAAAAAAAAAAACCATCGCTCTCAATGAGTTTTGCTTTTTCAGCCAAATTTTGGTAAAATATTAAAGACGGGTTTGAAGTTTTCAAATTCTTTTTTCTCATGTTTGTGCCAGCTCATGTTGAAAGGGCTCACATATCCAAAAAAAAAATTTTTTTCTCAGAGAAATCCTACCCCATAATGAGGGTTTTCCAGATTCTTCGGATATTTGTGACCAAAAAGTGTGAATTAAACTGTCAAAAATTCAGAAGATTTTTGAAATTCATAATGTACTCATTAACTTTCTTCCTTAAAAATAATTTTCTGGGAGATCTACGCGTTCTACGAAAAAAATTATAAGAACCTAAATTGTAAAGAATGAAGTTTTCTTTCTAGTAAAACCTAGTAATTTTTTTCCAAGTTGGCTAGTTTCCAAGCTATTTTATTGTGAACATTAAAAATTTGAAAATTATTATAAAATTTTCAAGTTTATTTGTAAAAATTATTCAAACCAAGCTATCTGGAAAAAAACAAAATCATTGTAACAGAAAGGAAATTTTATTCTCTACAATTCTTAATCTTATCATTTTTTTCGTGCAACGCTTAGATCACCTAGAAAATCGATCTTAATGAAAAAATTATCACTGATTCTTAAGAAAAAAAAAAATGTTTAAATCGTTTTTTTCCAGACATATTTCAATTTTTAACCCACGCGAAGTGTTGACCATGGTTTTTTGGATTCATGTCCAATTTAACATAAAAATCAAAAAAACATACTGTTTTTGGAGCAGTACACACTTTTGTATTCGTCGTCCCAATAATGAATAAAATCAGCATTTTATGATGATTTTTTTTAAATTTGTGAAATAGGGGTAGAGTTTGAGATTGAAGTAAATATTTGAACCCCCCTCCCCCCAAGCACTTCTAGAGTCCCTATTAAATCTACATACGAAATTTCAACCTCCGTAGCTCAATTTGGAGAGAAAATACGGAGAAGGATAAAGTAGAAAAATGGCGAAAACTGTCCAAAAATGCCTTTTTTAAGGGTTGCGAAAGAATACAATGATGCTAAAAATTCTTAACCCCCTCCCCCCTAAATATTCCTAGGACACATGCTCAATTTAGCGAAGAATTATGGGAAGGATAAAATGGAAAAATGGCAAAAACCGTCCGAAAAACTAATTTTATCGGTGCTTCGAACGAACTCAATAGTGCTGAAAATTCTAACCCCCTACAAACACCCCCTAAGACTCACATTCTATTTACACACCAAATTTCAACCTCCTAGCTCAGCTCAATTTGAAGAGAAGATATGTGTGGCACAAACTTGAAACATCACAAAAACTAGACAGCCAAAAAAAACTAATTCTTTAAATTTTCAAAAATGGTTTCAACCAATTTAGAAAAATCTCTATTCAAATGAATATTTTGCATTCTTAGATTTTTTTTCATTTTCTCACCACTTCTTGCAATTGACTCTCCCCCCCCCCCTCCAGTTATAGGTCAATTATACGTAATAGCTTGGCTTCATTTGGAAATATGGCACAGAAAATGGGGGCTAATTATCGTTACTTTTAATTCATTTAGAATGATTTTGGGTGTTCAAATGAAACAATAAAAAATCATCCAAAATAATATCTCTATCGAGCATTTTTTGACTGAAATTGCTTTAAAAGAACGCCCACTAATTTTCAGGTTAAACAATATTCATACAGAATTGCGTAATCTTCTGGTTAATGCATGTTGAAATGGTCGATTTTATAAGTCAACAAACGGTTGCATAACAAGCCCTAAATTTCAAATTTTAAGATTATGGTTCATCTGATTAAACTTAAGAATAATTTTCAAACGTCTAAAGGAATGTCAAAAATTGCTAAATTCGGTTTTATCGAGTTGAAATTTAATTTTTTTGAAAATTAGGATACCTCGAATATGGCACGTTCACTTATCTCCCTTCTTCGTCGTTCTCCTCTAAATAAAGACCCATTAGTTATTAGTTTGAATTTTTCGACAAACTAAGAGAAGGAAAAGAAATTAGAAAAACAAAAAAACAAAAAAACTCGAGTCTACAAACAACCACACACACACACACACACACACACACACACACACACACACACACAATATAAAAAGAACAAACATATCTCGAGCTATGGCGACATGAAGCCTATTACAATTTAATCTATACAATTGATCTGATTTCTGTAGAAAAAGTGTTATAATAAGGTTCGAGTTGGCGCTGGCGTGTAAAATGTAAAACTAATAGCAAATTAATTCGTATCGGTATATTAATTATTCAATCACGAAGTTGACGCCAACAGTGTACAGTTTATCAGTATACGAGACGAAAGGGTGCAACCCAATGTACATTGTACGAAGTTAAAGCAGACGAAAGGGAGTAGGAAAAATAACGATGGTTTGGTTATACGTAAATACCTAGGCATAGTGCAGGTCTAGGTATAAGTAAACGCGAATAAATTGTAACGAAAAAGGTATGAACGAGAGGGAAAATAGTTGTAATAGGGCAACGTATACAGGCACAGGCACAGGCACACACGAGCACTCGCACATCGGCGATAATTAAGTTAAAAACGTTAATTAGACACTATTTAACAGGAATATAAAAATAACACAGTCGAGAGTATATGTAAAGGTAGGTATAGGTACTGGTGTAACTGTTTCATAAAATAAAATATACATGTCACTCTGAAATTGACATTAGTTTCTTCACAAAAGGTAATACATAAAAACTTGACAGAACTTGTTCTCTCACTCCAGCTTATGTATGTACGAGTAATTCACGAGTACGTATTTAACTGGAGCAATAACAGGTACTTGAGAATGCATTTTCAATCTCGATCGTGCCTCTTTTATTACCTAACAAACGTACAACACTTGATAATGGTTAACCGGTTGGTGGTTTCAATTGCGGCGGATGATTGTGGTGCGCCGATTTAAATGCAAACGAACTGGATTACTCATTTTCATAAAGCACGTGCTGCTGGTGCATTGTATACGATTTGCAGACAATAATACATTTTAAGCGTACTTTGAACATGTAACCACGTTACAAGCATATACGATACCCATCCGCGATGATCTCGGCCGATAGTTTTGACACAGACGATATTACGTTTCTAATTTTTCTTTTTTTTTTTTTTTGTAAATTTTTTCATTACAGGAACTGGCGACTTTACTTTGTCTAACGAGATTCGCGTACGGTGCACCTTCGCCCTACCAGTACAACGCTTTTACAACGGTTTCGTCGACACCGCCACCAGCATTCGTGATAAAACAGAATCTAAACGGAGCAGATTCGTCTTCGAAATTCAACGTCGGCTATAAAATACAAGACGCGCCATCCAACAAAGTGAAAAAAGAGTACAGCAATAGCGAATACCTGTTCGCGCCCGAAAGTAGCAAACGTCCGCAAACCTTCACTCCAGACTTCAGCTACGAAGATTACTCGACTACGGCTGGTCCGAATTTGTTATCTTTCCCATACACCGGCCAGCTGAAAGCCAACAGTTTACCACCTTCCTTCCTCACCTCGCCTAAGCAATTTCCACCAACCGCATCGAGCAAAGTTTTCGTCCATCATCACGACAAACCTCACGTAATCCACGATCTGGTGGGCCACGTTATCACCGACGTTGCCGGACATAAGCTCAAACACGTCGGAGAAGTTTTGGAAAGCGGTGCCCTGACAGAGCCGATCATCCATAAGTTATCCTTCGCCAAAGCCGCTTTGCTCCAATTGCTCGCCATTATAGGGCCACTTTCCGCCATCAAGACTATTCACGTTGTAGCCAAAGCTTCCGATCCTCATCATCCGCACCATGAACCCGAACACTTCGAAGGTGTTCCGCCCGGAGCGTTTAGCGAGCACATTGATCCGTTCCCACCAGCGCCACCCCATGGTCACCATCACAGCACCTTATCCGGTATCATTTTCAACTTCATAGCTCAGCTGTCGAAATTCAATACCGAAGCTAAAATACATTTGATTCCTAATTTGTTGAAAATCATCAGCTCGTCGTCTTCGTCGTCGGCGCACGCTTCCGCTCATCATTAATCCATTCGAATTTAACGCCGTGGCGTACGCCGCCATTTCCTTACTTCCCCCTCCTCCCCCACCCATTCCTATGTATTATTATAGATACCTTTTACCTACATATTTATACATTTTCAATCACTCACTCACAACATCTTACGGATAATTTTAACATAATTCTAGTCTTCGTACATATCGCAACAAACATATAACGATCCTTGCATAAATATTCATCGTACCATTTTTTTTTTTTTTTTTGTCCATCATTTTTCGACGTTTCGTATTCTCTACCGAATCATCGTGTCCATCGTGTTATAATTTTTGAAAAAAATTTCAATCTAAGCGTTAATCAAAGCAGAAGTCGAAAAGTGTTGAAAAATTTAACCATATTAACGTACACACCATACTTATCCATCTACGCAAAGTTACCTATTACAATGAGAGAGAATGATGTTGACTTATTTATGTTTACCAAATTACACCTTATTAATTACACCTCTAATTACACCTTGATAATTCCTAAACTGTACTACCTAGCTAATATTTACACTTTTGTAAAAACCATAGGTAATAGTCGATTTTATTGACAATAAGTATGCATATTACTGTACATATGATGTGATACATTTTTCAAATAAATTTTTACTTCTACTAATTACATATTTATTTTATTTTTTTAAACTTTATTCTTCGATTTACGCATAAATTGGATTAATAATGTGTTGTGTTACATTGAATTGAAGAGGGGAAAAAAAGTAATTTCACATGCTATATGAATCATTACATCGTCCTACTCCAAACATCGAAGAAAATAACAAAATTAATTTCATTATGTAATAATATCTTTATCAGCTCTTCATTTTCTCATTTAAAAAAGCTAAATTAGAAAATTTTTGTGATAAAAAAAAATACATGAAAAAATGAAACCAATCTAAGTAATCCTATTGAAAAAAATTAAAACAAAATAAGTAAACTGACATTTTTTAAAATCTTTCGATTCATATAATGTACATGTACTATTTTTTTATGTATTTTTTTAGCACCTCAAAAAAGTAAAACTATAAAATTTTCGTTTCAATTATAATGCAAGCTCTGGGCCACCTACATTTATAGATTAGAGTTAGGGATCAAATACCTTTTTATAATAATAACACGCAAACAATTAAAAAAATTATAAAACTCATCATCGTACAATATACGTAGAGTTTCATAAATCGTCAGTAAGTGTACGAGCCATATGTTTAATCATCACGAACACAAGTGACACGCTATTCAATAAAATTCCAGATCTGCGTGATAAATTAAATAACCGCTTCTGGCAACGTTTGGTAAAAGATGTTAATAAAATTGCCTACTTCAAATTTTAAGGCAGTATAACGACGATCGATTGTATGGAATATTTTCAGTTGCATTCAAGTGTGTATCAATTTCATTACATGTGATTCGTGTTTTTCAAGTTCAAAGACTTACATTAGACGATATCGTAAATTATAAAAAAAAAATCGCAAATTTCAGCATACTTTTCATGACATATTACAATCACGAGAATTAAAAAAAGCTTTGTGGGTACGAAGGGTTCAATGGAGATGAAGAATCAAGACCCCCAAAAGGCACATCTAAGGCCCTTACTAAATGTACATACCTAATTTCAACTTCCTAGCTCAATTTGAAAGGGAGTTATGCGAGGAACAAACTCAAAAAATAAGAAAAAACAAGCAAAACCTCAGTTTATAGAGGCTGTGAAGGGGCGAAATAGGGCTGAAAAATTGAGATCCCCCCCCAAAATGCACATCTACAGCCCCTACGAAATGTATATACCTAATTTCAAGTTGCTGGCCTAATTTGGAGGGCAGTTATGTGCGGAATAAACTCAAAAAAATCCAAAAATGAGAAAAAGCGATCAAAAAACCAATTTTTGGAGGGGAGTGAGAGGGGTGCAAGGGAGCTAAAAAAGTTGGAACCTCCAAAAGGCACATCTAAGATCCCAACAGAATGCACATACCAAATTTCAACTTCCCAGCTCAACTTGGTGGGGAGATAGGGGAAAAACAGCCCTTTTCCAGGGTCAAAAAAACGGAAAAAGCCACATATCTCCCTTCTTAATTGACTTAGGAAGTTGATTTTTTGATATGCTATACAACATATAATTCCCTATCGATTAGCTTAAAAAGGGACAATTTTTGTGATTTTGACCCTTTCAGCACCCTCTCCCTCAAAATGGGGTAAAAATGAATTTTGACCCAAATTTATCAATTTATCTTCACTCATCCTGAGCCGATTGACCGAATTGGAACAATTTGTAGTAGCCTGGTTTTCATTGATCATATGACATAGAAAATCGGGCTTAAAGCCACATATTTGGGGCTGTGGAAGGGTTCAATGGGGCTGAAAAGTCGAGACCCTAAAAGGCACATGCAGGACCCATTACTAAATCAGCATGCCTAATTTCAAATTCCTAGCTCAATTCAGAGTCGAGTTATTTGAGAAACAAACTCAAAAACTGATAAAAATGAAAAAATCTATCAAAAACCATTTTTTTTGAGGCTGTGAGGGGTGCAATGGAACTAAAAAGTCAGAACCCTCAAAAGGCACATATAGGGTTCCAATTAAATATACATACCAAATTTCAATTTCCTAGTTCAATTTGAGGTCAAAAAAGAGAAAAACTCCCATATCTCTTCTCCTTATTGACTTAGCAGGTTAATTTTTGGATATATTATACAGCTTTTGATTCTGTATCAAACAGCGTAAAAAGGGGCAATTTTTGTATTTTTGACTCCTCAGCATCCCCTCCGCCAAAATGAGGCAAAACTGAATTTTGACCCAAGTTTATCCCCACTCATAGATATCTAATCCGCCGCCACAATGAGCCGATTGACAGAATTGAAGCGATTTTGATCGGTATCAAGCGAAGTAAATAATTTTAATGTTCGAGGGAAAAAAAATGAAAATAAATATCTGGCATGGCTAAAAATCGTCTTAATGGTGTTCTAGAACCCCAAAAACGGGTTTTGTTGATATTTCTCTAATCCGTCGTTAGTCGATGGATTGTAATAGCCTGGCTTTCATTGACAAAATGACATAGAAAATTAGGCTAAAAATTTTACGTATCCATGCCCAAGTTAGCACGACGAACGATCTGAATTTTTTCAATAATAAATACGAACAGACCTTTGAAATAATTCGTCGACTAATGCTTAGAGTCGAAGGAAAAATATCACTTTTTACGGATAATGAAAAATCACAGACCTTAGACGGTAAGTAGGTGCGTACTAGCTAGGCCATAGGAACATGGAATTTACTTGTAGATACTGATTGAATTATTGTGGACATATCCAATCGACTATGTAGATATTTTCACCATTGTCGAAGAAAGATCAAAATTCGTCAAAAAACCTTGAAACGGTTTCAAATGGGTCCAAAAGTGATCAAGAGGTTAATTTTAGATAAACCACCATTATGAGGTATGAAAATTCATTTTTTCATAAAAAAATTCGGTGACAGCTCTGTACCAAAATAAGGTATTGATTGATGTCAAATTGTGAACCTGATGTCATTATGACACTAATATCGCCAACCTACGTATTATCTTAAAATGAGAGGAGGGATACTCCTGACCCCCTAACCGAGGCTACGAAAGTTCGATGCCACTTGTTTGTGATCTTATATCGGTACAGGTAGTAAATTTACAAAATTTCAAAACTCTCTTGGTTTAATTTGTTGTTCAGTATAAATATGCAATTTGCCACTGTGTTTAAAATTGGCTTCTTTGAACAAAATTGCAATTTTTTCTCACGTTGAAAGTGTGCCAAAAAATTAGAGACAGAACTCTGGTGTTTATTTTTCATTCAAACGTCTCGTTCGCATTTCGACCCCTCACTCTCCACACACCCATGTCAATAATTCTGCAATTTTGTTTCTCTGCCCAAATTTTAATGCCGTAATCTGACATAGAATTTTAAGGTGAAAAACTTTAATCCTATTCATTTTTAGCGCATTGGCCATTATATCGAAGAAAACGGCATTTTTTACGATTTTAAAAATTTTTGAAAATAGTCCACTTATGGAAAATTTTTTTTTTTAATTTTTAAAAATTATACTCGTCAAAACATACTTTTTAGCGAAAAAAAAATCAATGTAATCTAACAGGATTCACTCCAGCAGCAATTGAAAAATTTTTTATGACAATTTATCCCCTCCTAAGAGGCGAAAATTTTTGAAAAAATTCATATTAGTAGACCCATCACTACCCTCAATATGTGGATTAAAACCGTAACTAGCCAGATTTTTTACATCACATCATCATCGATGAAAATAAGGCTATTACAGTCTATCTACGTACGGTGGTCAAGAGGAGAGGGGAATCAACAAAATCTGTTTTGCGGTCCTACTGTCCATCACCATAGCAATGTCAGATAATTTCATTTTTTTATTTTTATTTTTCCCAAAATTAAAAATCATTTGCTCAGCTTGATACCGACCAAAATCGATCAAATTTCAGAAATACGCTCATACTGGTGGGGCATTTGATGTTCTGGAGTGGCGATTACCTTAGCTCAAAATTCAGTCGTGTCCAATTTTGGGAGATGCGGTGTATAGGGGGCAAAATCTCAAAAAATGTTCTTTTTTGCATCGATCAATAGGCAATTCAAAGTTGTACAACACATCCAAAAATCAGCCTCATAGGTCAATTAAGAAGGGAGATATCAGAGTTTTCCCCCTTTTTGCCTCCCATATTTCCCCTCTAGACGTCTTTCACCCTCTGTACCCTTGCAGTATTCAGCTTTAACTTTTGGTATCTGGGCTCAAAGGCATGAAAATTCACAAAATTTGGAAAGCCTCCCTCTATTCTTCTGTAGGGTTGAGGCGGCGACTTTTCAGATCCACTGCGTCCCCCGTCCGCATATAGCCCAGAAACGTTGTACATTGGCCGGGTTTTCTTATATTTTGAATTCGTTCTCCACATAACTCTCCTTCAAATTGAGCTAGGAAGTAGAAATTTCGTAAGCAGATACATTCTGTAGGGGTCGTGCCTTTTGGGGGTTTCGAGTTTTCAACCTCATTTCACCCTCTCATAGTCCCAAAAATATATTGTTTTGATCGATTGTTCGTATTTTTTAAGTTTGCTTTTCGTATAACTCCGCTCCAAATTGAGCTAGAAAGTTGAAATTCGGTACGTAGATTTGGTAGGAGTTCTGGATGTCCCGGGGAGAGGAGGGTGTTTGACTTTTTAGCTTGTCAGCCGAAGATTTGGTAACAATTTTTTTTGACATTCTCTTTCCATCTACCAAAATTTCGTTTGAATGGGAGTCGGCGAATTCGACTGATTCCTTTGTGAAGATGGTTTCCTCTTTAACCCTTTAAAAAATGAAGACCAAAAGAGGAAGACGCTAGAAAGTAAAACGATCGTTCGAAGGTATGCCCCTTGCGCTTTCTAGTGTTAAAGGTCTTTCGTAATACCCATAAGTAACTATGATACGAGCAAGTAAAAGATATGTTATAAGCATTGTGATAACATTAACGTTATTCCTTCAATTTTACAAATAGGCCACCAAAAAAACGCTGGTGAAATAATGGAGAATTCTCTCTAAGCTCACTTTGCTATATAATACCAGCACTAACTTTACCTCCTTGTTCGGTGATTATACCCCCCCCCCTCCCCCACCCAACCATATTACAATGGATATCACTGAGAATACAAAAGCTGATTATTTTTATAAAACGATTCTACAAATGTACGAATTTTTTTGAAAAAGTTGTAACCAAACAAAAAGCTCAATTGAGTGAATAAAAATAAAGCGAAACAAACTAATCGAGAGAACGCGTAATCCATTAGGGGGGGTTGAAAATGCAACGTGCATATACCGCATGTACCTATCTATTTTTAAAATATGCACGTATCGTGACATTGAGCATTCAATTGTTATTAAATCATTAACCTATATAGCAGAAAAAAATTCTAAAGATCTTTCGTAAGTTTCCCTGTTTCATCGACCTCATATATCATTTCTTTAATCGTTACATGACAGCTTGATACGTAAGTCAAGTCTTAACTTGAAGTACGCTTCGTGATGAAAAATTTTCTTCAGACGAATAAAATGAAAAATGAAAATGAAATCCGCACAAGCCCTGTAATTACAACACTAACAAGGGAATCATCTCAAAAGTCCGGCTCTGATTGGAACGAAACCTAGCTAGATGGGAAGATCATGGGCAATCCTCGTTTCCCCTAGAATCAAACGCTTTATTTATCAGCTATACAGTTCGGAAAAGTTTTCAAAAATCCAAAAAATCAACTTCCGCAGCTAAAAATTTGATTCCGGACTCGATAGTTGGCTTGAAATTTGTTGTCTACGATCTGAGCTACTGGGACTGCAGTTATTTCGGGAGATATTTTGACTCCAACTCGGGAGTAACTGTGGGTCTTTGCTGCTTGGTTACGTAATTTAATGGACCTAACGATGACACATTACTCTACTCTAACTCCATAGTTGATCTGAAATTTGTTGACTTCGATTTCGGCTGCTGGGATCGAAGCCATTTAGAAGATATTTCGACTCGATGTTTAGAGTAACCGTGGGTCCTGGCTCGTTGGTTAATTTATTCGAACGACAACTACTTAACGGCATTTCGAGAGTAATTAAAAAAATTACTTATAGATTCAAATGAGCAAAGTGGAAGGTAGGCGTACACAAGAACAACTGCAATCACACTATCGCTGCCGAGATTATTTCCAACGCGTGTATTTCCGATTTCAGTAATCTTATAGCATCGGTATGTTAAAAAGATGTGAAAACGATTATTCCGAAACACATATACAACAACTGGGACATTAAAATCATTTCGATAACCGATCTCGTTTTGTATTATGCAAATGTGTACGTACGTGTACAAGTGATACGCGTATCTAAAAGTAAGTACATATACGTAAACGTACACGAGAAAAACTTTCATGTAAATGATTTTTCGGCGGATTGGTTTGCATTAATTACGCCATTCTCGGTCCAATTTACCGTTCAATTAATTTCAAATGATTAATATTCGCGAGATACTTGAGTTACAGGTATTTCGTGAAAACATTTCGCATTTACTCGGGTTATATAATGAAAAACGAAATGAATTTCGAACCAAAATGCTCACACGTTGGAGTTGAACGAACATCAGTGGCATGTGCGCGATATCTTCCTACTTGATGGTATTATTGTTAACATGATTCGGAATCGGGTAAGTTGAAATTATTTTTACCATATGCACGAGTATTTTTGTACATTCTTTCCCAGCACAATTCTTACACTAGATCTGGATACACCTATATAATGATAAAAAGATTGTCTATGCCTGATATCTGCCCATTTATATTGCACACAAATACGATACCTGTCTTATATGTACCTAGTGTTAACTTTACACGCGTATATGAAATATCCTCAGGCCAGATTCGAGTACTCGACTTGAGGATCGTATTGTTATATAGTGCCCCTCTGAACGACATAGGTACCATATAATATTTTATTTATATAGACTGGTAATTCGTATCCAGTTTAGGATACTTGTTCAGTTGAACATCCAAATTAAACCATAGATATGTACTACAGATCAGTGATAGAAGAAACTGCACACAATTAAAACAATCGATAAAATAGATAGAGATATATACCTACATAATTATAATTATGAGACAAAAAGTACATAACGTTGGAATGAAGTTATTACAAAATATTAGTCTGTTTTATACAACGAAATCATTGTTAAGAACACATTGTATCCTGTCGACATGGCAATTTTTCATTTGTTCAACCTAATTTGACCAAATAGCTCTTTCAATTAAGTTAGTTAGAAAATGGTGGAGAGGGTGGGAGGGGGAGGAATTCTCGTAAATTGCTAATTTTGGTCACGAAATTTTAAACGACATTCAAGCTTTTCCTCTCAGGCTGATGATAAAACCGTAGGCTACAAGTACCTACTATTTTCTTTCCGAACTAATTAATCGCGCGAGATGCCTAATCCAGTATACCAATTGGTAATGTTAAACAGGTTTTGCCAATTCAGTTCGCATCACTATTGGTGGCTGTGCCTGTGGTATTTGGTGTTTTAGCAAACGCCTATATAAAACACGACGATGACGACGACGACGGCTACTACGACGGAAAAAAGTACTACTCCGGGTACGATGAAAACAACTACATAGAAGATCATCATCGTTACGAGTATCGTCATCCCAATTATCCTCGTCAACAGGATAATTCAGCCGGATACAAATACCAGTACCAAGTGAACAGTCCGAATACAGGTGACTTCAAAACCCAACACGAGGAACGAATCGGCGATACAGTACGCGGTAGCTATAGCCTGATGGAACCAGACGGTTCGGTCAGAATTGTAGAATATACCGCCGATCCGAAACACGGATTTAAAGCTGTGGTCAAACGAGAGCCGCCGAATATGCATTCGAGCCATCGTTCGGCCCCCGAAATTGTCGAACCAATGCCCATAACTAAGCCGCCGCCGATACCTCAACCTACACCAATCAGACCACCGAAGCCGGTACGAGTCAAGTATCCTCCTAAGTTGATCTTTTCTCCAACAAAGCCTACTTATTATCGGACAACCTCGCCGCCAAAGGTGAGGAACACGCCACCTAGTAAGTACACGATGGTACGTTTTCACGGATGGCCATCACTTATATTCTAAGCCAATCGGATACGTTGGCAATTTCATTCGGTACGAGTGTGTATTTTTGTAATGAAAAGAACGCGTTGTCAATTTGACTCTTTTTCCCAAAGTACAGTGATTTAAACAATTACCCACCTATATGATCTATTTTTATTTTTTTCTCATTTTGTATAATTCACCATCGTTTTATACGTACGAATTAGAATAATGCCTACGTCTTATATTTTTTATTTATCTAGATCGAATGGTTAATAAATGGATTTTTTTCAAATGTATCAATGTTTTTATTCAGCAGGATGAATCGGAAAAATAAAATTCTACGATTTGACGTTTTTTTTTTTTTTTGAAAAAACATTGATCTTTATTTGTACAAATTGAAATCAATTTTTCTACACACCCCCTTCTCATCACTGAATCCAGCTAAATAGTTAATTTTCTGAGCCAAAAGTTCGTTATAGTCTCACCGATTTCGTTGAAGATAAAGGTTCCCAGTTTTATGATTTTATGAACGTTGAAAATCGCATTTTTCGAATTTACTCAAGAACGGTGCATCTTACAAAAAATTTTTACAGGGGTAAAATTGTAGGTGATGAAAATTCGAATCAATAATATGTCCGCTAATTTTTTGTAAGTTCAACATTTCGCCATATAATCAAGATTTTCGTATTTTCCACCAAGTTGGTAAGGAGTTTGTGATCTGAAGGCTTAGTTATTTTTCTCAAGGACTTAAATTCTCGATTATATAGCGAACCGTTGATCCTGGAAAAAAACTTCAAGACATGTTATTGATTAGGAATTTTATTCTCTACAATTTCACTTCCATGCAAATTTTTTCTACGATGCACTTTTCTCGAGTAAATTCGAAAAACGTTACTTTTGGTATTAGGAAACCCGCAGTGTTGGGAATTTTTAATGAATACGTTAGGACGTTAGCGAACTTATTTGATCCAAAAATGAATTATCTAGGAAGATCGATGATTAAAAATGAATCTAAAACGGGGAAGGCGGGAGGAGGGAGTTGAAAATAATTTTTTTCAATTTGTACAAATAAAAAATTGAGTATTTTTTTTCAAGAATGACCCCAATTTGGGAACCAATAGCTGCCTTTTTAATCAAGCTAGACTTACACAATTTTATGCGGAAGTACTTCAACTCAAAGTATGTGAGATATCCAAAAAAGAATTCAGCTTTCTTCCGTTCCACGCTGCTATACAAAGGCTCTCAGGTTCGCAGCCCTCGGGAATGGGTTGCGTGTGGGTAATGTCTCTCGAGCCAATCGGAATTTCATAAGAAGGAATAAAAATGAATAAAATATTCCAATGTAATCGATGAATTTAAGTTAGGTGAACGAATTTCTACTCTAGAGTTCATTTTTTGGTCATCTTTTGATTTAGTACGCGGTTTTCAGGTTCGAACCCGATCAAAATTCACGGAAAAAGGAAATTTCGTATATAGATACTGCGGAGCATGCATTTAAATATTTCAGAACTTCACCTAAAATTCATGCATAATTTGACCCCCTTTAAGAGGGGTAGTGTGGGGGTGTAAAGTTTCAAAGAAGAAGTTTAAAAATATGAATCATATACAATTAAATTTCAAAAACATTTTCCAATTAGTTTTGTTTATTTTATTAAATATGCTATTGGAGAAATCAAACAAAATCTATTTGAGTACTTTGGTTTAGATGCTCCAAAGAAATTGTATGAAAAATTGAGAGAAGATGCTTTATTTATTGCTAAAGAATATTTAGATAAGAAAACAAAAATGAAAGAACTATCTGAGACACAAAAAGTGGAATATAAAAATGCTAAAAAATATTATATTTGTGAAAGAAGTCTCAAAGATACCCCTCCCTATATTGAAAAAGATCGTAAGAATATTGAATAAGAAAATTGATATTACATGTAAAACCTTATTGTGGATAAAAGAGCAGGAAGATGAGTTTATAGAAATTGTTAATAAAGAAAAAATTAGGTATGAAAAAGAGGGAGGAGATATGAATACATTTTATGAAAACTATGCATTTAAATTGAAAAATATAAAATTAGAAGATGAAGATGAAGAAAAAGAAAAATTACTCAACAAACTTATAGAATTTGTACAGAATAGAGAATATATGATTGAGAAGAATGAAGAATTAATTACAAACCTTTCAACCTTGGTGAAAAAAAATACAATTTAAGTATAATAATGAAAATGTTGAGAGAAAAAAAAAGGTTCGAGATCATAATCATCTAACTGGAGAATTTAGAGGAGCAGCTCATAGTGTTTGTAATTTAAATTATAGAATTGAAGTTCGACCCGGTGCTGATAAAACAAAGGCAATCACGAATTTTCCTGCTCCTACAGACGTACATGAAATTCGTTGTTTCGTTGGCTTGACTAGTTTTTTCCGCCGATTTTTAAAGAACTTTGCTACTCGTATCGCCTCCTTGACTGATTAGACAAGAGGAAAAATTGCATATTTGAGTGAGCTAAGAAACAACAGGATGCGTTTGACGAGATTCAACGGGCATTAACCACTCGTCCGGTGCTAAAAATGTACAATTCTAAATCCATCACAGAGCTACACACAGACACCTCACAGCTGGGTTTAGTCGGAATGCTGTTACAAAAATCGGACGAAAAGATACCCCTTCACCTCGTTTATGCCGTTAGTAGGAAGATTACAGGCCCTTTGTAAAGGTTCATCATTATCGCGATTGTTTGGTCAATCTCCCGTTTACGCCAGTTTTTACTCGTAATTCAGTTCACTATCGTCACAGACTGTCAGGCGTTACTTCACTTGAATTCCCAGAAGACAGGTAATGCTCAAATAGCGCGTTGGGCGTTATTATTACAAGAATACGACTTTACTGTGCGCCATTGTAAAGGAGAACTGATGCAACATGCCGATGCTTTGAGCAGAGCACCAGTTGAGCTGGCAACTCATTCTGAGAATAATTCGTTGGATGTATTTAAAATACTAGACGAACGTGATATTATAGTAAGTATACATCAAGCTCAAGATGAGCGATTAGCGCTAATTATGAGTACTATCGATCAGCATCCTAAATTCAAGATAGTCGATCGTTTATTATATCGTTTGGATGATGCTACTGGTCGCGAATTATTTGTACTCCCCTAGTCAATGAGAAAGGCCTGGTGTATTCAATACCATGATCAAATGGGTCACTATAGTTTGGAAAAAGTGATAGATGCGATCAAACGAAAGAAGAGTCCGGTAAACAGCCAGGGGTTACTAAAACCTATCCCACTTGGATCGCGAACGTTTGAAACAGTCCATGTCGATCATCTCGGACCATTTACTGTAATCATAGCTGGCAATAATTACATTTTTGTACTGGTTTGTAATTTCACAAAATTCGTCAAATTATGGCCAGTTGTATCAACAAGCATAGATGACGTCGAAAAGTGCTCATCAGAATTTTTCCTTATCTATGGAATGCCAGAACGAATCATTAGTGACCAAGGTTCCAGTTTTACATCGGAAAAATATCAACAGTTTTGTAATCAACGTGTTATCGATGCCCATCCTGTAGGTGTTGGACATCCCAGAGCAACCGGGCAATGTGAGCGGATCAATCGTATTTTGAACGCCCAATTAATCATCTACGCCTCTTCATCGGTTGAAGAAACAGAAGACTGAGACCGTTTTATTCCTGAAATCCAGCGGAATATTAATAGTGCTGTAAATCGATCCGCGGACTGTACCCCTTTCGAATGCTGACGAACACAAGGGCGTTGATGTAATGCACCATATTGCTCTTGAAGAAATTCAAAAAGCACAGAAGAAAATGGAAATATCGTTTAACAAACGTCATTGTTTTGGAGAAAGGTTAGCTGTTGGCGAAATCGTATTTGTGAAGGTACCTGATACAGCTAAACTGCAACCAAGATATCGCGGACTAATGGTAGTTTCTCAGAATGTGGCCTGAGATATTTATCGTGTCCAAGATCTGCGCTGTAAAGGTACTGCCGAAGGATTAGTGGACCTTCACATCTCCCAGATTCGCCCGTGGAGGGCTGATACAGATTTCGAGGAAGATGCCGTTGAAGAATCTTCCTCTTCCAATAATTGTAGCGATGAGGACATCGCTAAGTGTGAATAGCCAAATGTGGTAAATGTATTGGTATTTCCCGTATTTTACCCGTAATTACCGTTTATCATCGTGTAATTGTTTTCCTCGTTTTATACTTTGATCCCCCCTAGTTTGAGGAGAAGGATATTCAATAGTTTTTTTTTCAACACGTGACGTTTTGTTTTTTTTTTAATTTTTAATAAATTGTTTTTCGTTAATTAATCCTGACAACTTCGTTATTTCAATGGGTACGCTATAAATACCCTACAGTTGGATACAAAAATTTAGAATTATTGAAACAATGCTGAAAAGAAAAACTGAAGGAAAAAGATTGATATTTTGTTTTAAAATGGTTAAAAATTGAATTAAAAAATTTAGGGAATTTTGCGATTTTCTAAAGTACTTGAAAATTGAGGTCGGTGTACAGAAAAACAGGGTGACGTAGAATGAATATATTATATCTACTCGCGAATTTTAGCGAAAATCGGTAGTATTGAAATACATGCAGCACACACCCTATACGAAAGTACCACTTTCTGTGAATTTTGATCTAATTTTGGGCGACTTTTAAGCCAAAAAGCTCGCACTAATTTGTGTTCACGATCGATGATTATTATGGAAATTGATTTCAGCGTGTAAGAATGATTTTTTCTCAGCAAAATATCCAACGAATAAGTAAGTAAAAGTACGGAAGTGGCGTCGAAGGCGAATAGGCCCAGGAACATCCCCTCCCTCCCTCCTGGAAATTTCTGAATTGACGCCTCAAAAGACGTTTTAATCTTACTCTCATCCGCTTAATAAATTATCAACGACAGAAATGAATTCGGTCCTTTTTCAAAAAACTTCCCGCGTTCTTGAATTAATATATATTCACCTCCAGGGAGGGGAGGGGGGGTCAAACAAAAAATGTTATACACTAGTCCACAACTCGAATAATCTAAAGATAGAATCGTACGAATAATAATCATCGAGACAGGTTCTATTTCAATTTCAACATTTTTTTACCAAATAAAAGCGCAGTGAATTAAGTGTTGCAATGAAACCAAATAAAATAGCTAAAAGTAGTAGTCTTGGATTTAACTCATACTTGGTAAGGAATTAACTTGAAAATCAAAAATGCTTTTTAAAAATTTTTTACAAGTGATATCGTTAAGATGGGCTTAGAAAAAGCAAAACATTTCAATTTCCATGTTTTACAATAAATAATGAAAAAATTCTACCTGAAAAAGTGTACTTTTTCAAGCTATTGAGAGTAATAAACAAAAGGGAGAATTTTCTTCGTGATTTTATTTTATTTTAATAATTTTAGGCTAGATAGCTTAAAAGTCAAATCCAAAGAAATTCATTTTCAAATACTTTTTTTTATTCTCATTTTTCACCTTTTTTTCTTCGCCTCTATTCAATTAGCAAATAATAAAACGATTGTACGTACGTTATACTTCGATGTAGGTAAAAAAAAAAAAAAGGAAATCGCCTGATGTTGTTGATTCAATTAACCTGTTACTGCTAAAATAATTTGGCATCTTACCTAAAACAGAAACAAAAACATAAAATGATTATTAGAAAATCATTGACATAATTATTCTTCACACAAGCACACATCTAAATCATACAAAAAAAAGGGGGTCATAGCGTATTGATGGTTAAAAAGTGAGTGAAAATTTTAAAATATTTATTAGCTAAGCCTCTCTATTATCATTTCATTGAACTCGAATAAAATTAAATTATGAAAATAAACTTAAAAAAGTGCAATAATTACATCATAATCGGGTACACATAAATACCAGTATATATTATAATACGACTTTACATTCTTAATTAAGGCTTTTCAAAATCAGGTGCCTAATTTCTAATGCAAGTAAATCAACCCCGTCCAACACTAATACATACCGAGATACACCTGAAATACATACACAGACGCACACTTTGAATACTATTAATTCCTTCTGCACGAATACAGTTAGGCAGTATGTAATATTGCCTTCGTATTGCTAATACGTCGATTAACAAAAATATCAACTCATAGTTAACCAAACGCCCGAAGCAATTAAAGAAAAAATATCCTTAATGTTGTCAATACCTTTGACACTTTTTGTGCGTAGTAGGTACGCGCAACTATTGCAAAACGTAGCCAAAAATGAATAACAAAGGTTTTAACGATCGGACGTTGTTGGTTACTTAATTTTTTTTAATCATGTTATATGTACAATGTATTACAACATATTCCGCATACTACTTTGTGTAAACGTAACAGGTCACTAGGTAAGTTCAAAAAATTCAAGGGGAAAATGTCATTAACTTTTGAAATGAAAAAACAATCATTAACGATGATACGAATAGAATCAACTCTAGGTAAGTATTTGTATTTGTATTTGAATAAAGCGTCGACGCGACGCGACCAGTTGCCATTCAATACTTATGTCATTTCAATACATTTATACTGCCTGTACCTCTACCTACCTACCTACCTACCTACCTACGTACCTACGTGGTTTCTTATGGATGATTTAAAAAATAGGACAGATATCGTTAAAGTACATATATTTACATTAAACAGCTACCGGTACATCTTCCAAGTCTTCGTTAATTTTTTTAATTGACGTAGAAAAAAAAATCCGCCATACGTTTGAGAATAGGTAACCAGCACACATATAAGTAAGTAATATGAAATTCCTACGTACAGGTAGGTAATAGGTATCATCATGCATTAAAAATTATGCACGCGTGACCAATAAAGTACCTATATTATTACCAGCATCGAAATGTTGAAAATTCCATTTTACGAGAATATTGCTCGCCTCGATACAATTTTTTTAAAATTGTAACGTAACCATCATCGCTCGTTTCGTTCACGTAATACATACATATATTTTCAATAAATATTTAAATAATAAATTAAGACTATCGACTTATTTCGACAACGATTATTGCGTCTAAGATTTTGTTAGTGTGAAAGGTAGGGTGGGTCAAAAAAAAAACGATTATTTTTTTTTTCACTTGGTACCCTGAAAAA
>FIZR01020632.1:0-45127 GCA_900060175.1 Ferrisia virgata | reverse complement strand
ACTGTAATAACCTGGTTTTCATTGATAATATGACATAGAAAATCAGGCTAAAAATTGAAAAAACGAAAATGATGATAATGACAAGTACCATATCAAATTCACACTACTTCGGTAGTGCTGGAACCGAATATCAACTTACTTCTTTGATCCGACTCCTCCATGCTCTAAAATGACCTGTAAATTACTAAAAATTTGAAAAATTTGGGTACAGAAGATTCGGATTGAGAAAATAAGCCGATATTTGGACTTCTTGTCCTCGAATTAGTAAGAATTGACCGGTCACATCACGTTTTTAATTTTTTTAAATGTTAATAATTTTGAGGATGTATTAGGGAGAAGGGTGGTGGGGCAGATCAAAAAATTAAGCCGACATTCTGCTTAGTGACCTTAAATTGGTAAGAATCGATGTTTCAACTAATTTTTTTAATTTTGATCGCGTTGATGAGGTGGTGGGGGAGAGCAGGTTGGGAGGAATAAAAAAATGAGCATGTATTCGAACTCAGCATCCTCGAATCAATAAAAATCGATATGTCACGTCATTTTTTCTATTTTTTTAAAATTTTGACCCAAACTGTGAACCCCTTTGCCCCCTGGGCGAAGGGGGTTGAGATCACATTTCGAAAATTAGTTGGTTGAAACGAACTGAGAAAGGTCTCTTAATAGCAATTTTTTCAGATATCAACTTTTATACCCATCTTGAATAGTTGAGCTCTCATCTCATAAGTTCAAAGTTGAGGTTTCGAAATTTTGAACAATAATTTTGAATTGCCATTGAATTATCAACAAAATTGCGCAAACAGATTTATTCGAATTCTAATCAATCTAGAAATATGGGCCTTCAAAGTTGAGCTATTTAACAAAAAATCGCGATTGCTCGAAAATTACAAGGGCCACTCCCACCCCCTGAAGGGTTACGGCCGAAATGACGGTGAAATTCAAAAAAAAAATTTGAGCGAAATTGGAAGAGCAGAGTTACTTTTTGGCTCGTTTTGTTATGGAATAAGTCTATAGGTTTGATTATTCCAAAAAATCTTTACCTCTCTCAGGTCAGACGAAAATTGTAGATATTCTACCAAGTCTCCATACTATTTTCAAATTTCAGCTATTATTTGTGCGCGCCGGATAGAAAATCATACAGATTTATATCAGTAACTTGAGTAGAATTTCTTTTGCCCACAAAAAGTTTAAAATCTTGCAGATTTACCTGTACAACTTTGATATTCTTCATTCAACTTTAACACGACTGTTTCAGGTTTAGACTCTTTCACAGCCCTGAAGCTGGCAACAATAATGAGAAATATGACTAGTCGAAGAGCAACAACGATTATCTGCTCAGTTCACCAACCTAATGAACAAATATTCAGCCTATTTCATCAGATTATTTTGCTATACGAAGGGAAAATTGCATTCAACGGGACCAGCAATGATGCTGTAGAATTTTTTCAAAGGTAGATATAGATATTCAAGTGATTAATTACACAGGTATCATTTTCTTACAATAATATGACGGAAATTAAATGAAGACCGATTCTAATTTAGAATATTTTTCAACCTTTTGAATAACAGCATCGGTTATCCATATAACGAAAACCAAAACCCCGCACAATATTTAATAGAAAATTTATCGGTAGTACCAAGCCACGAAATGGAAACTTCGACTAAGGCATCAAACATTTGTACAAATTTCAAAAATAGTCGATACGCTAAAACCATAAACGAGCGAATTGAAAAAGAGTGTAAAATTGTAAGCACATTTTTTCAAATTCACCGGCTACGAAGGAATATTCACTAATTTAAAATAAATCCAATGTTTTCGTTCGCAGGTTCAAGATTTCGATTTCATCAAGGAAAAGTAAATGTCTCACACTTGTTTGTACTTAAATACACTGCGTAACGAGTACGAAAAGATTTATTTTTCGCTTTTTTCCACCCAATAATTTCAGCAAACGTATTTCATGGTTTCAAACACTCTTTCTAATGACATATCGAGAATTATTGGGTTGTATGAGAGATCGGTCTGCATACACCGTAAAATTCATTAATAAAATGGTAAGTATCAGTATAAATTATAAATGTAGGTACATCATCATCTTTACCATGCCCAGTACTATAAAGAATACATTTTTTTTTTAAATATATACCCAGTTACCCGCTACAATAGTCAGTATCTGTATGATGGGAACCATTACTATGACTCAGAATGGCATTCAATCATTGAGAGGAGTATTATATTATATGGTATCGTTAAATTGGCTCGCTGCTGTATACGACGTAATCGCTCATTTTCCCAAACAAATGCCGATTTTTTTTCGAGAATATACGAATGATGTCAACACACCATCGATCTTCTATTTATCCAATATTCTTTCTCTGGTATGAAAAAAAATATTCCAATATGCTTTTGTTATCCATGTTTCAATCATCAACGTACATATACTGAATAATGAAATTACTTTTTCAGATGCCCATATTAACATTGAGTCCAATCCTTCAAACAACTTTAATGTACTTGTTAATAGGTTTACGGAATAGCTGTGCAGCTTTTTTATGGTCAATTATACTTTGTGTTATAGTAAATTTTACATCATCCATATTTGGTAAGTAATGATGTTTTAATAATCATTACGTAGCGATTTAAAAAAAGAGGGCAATGATTCCTTAGAATGAAATTGAAATTTCCATAGTGGTATCATGTTCGGAGCCGATTTTACGAATTTTGTTTTTTAATTTGCAAGCACTTATCAACGATTCCTAAAAGATATAAGCTACCGTCAATTTTTTTAAATAAAAGTTTTCAGCATTAAACACATGATCATTTTTCATTCTGACGAGAGATCTACCCTAAGTATTACACCAGTGTAAGACATCCAAAATTACCCCCACAGCTAAAATTTCAGCCCCTAATCTCTATTTAGGAGGAGATGGGGGTTATGATGGACATCGAAAAATTGACAAACAACGCTACGAAAAAATTCGACTCTATACGACATTTAGGAGGTAATTCCTTTTAACATTTACTACCCTTGATATAGGCCATCCAGAGGAGGAATAAATTTTCAGTCACTAGTTTTTCTAATTTTTTTAAATGCATTTCACATGGCTTGAAATTCATCCCTGAAGTGTTACAAGCCGATCTGAGCGACTACTCTACCTCTTGATGGCCCATATTGAGAGTAGTATGTGGTAAAAAAATTTTCCCCTATACGGAGTCGAGTCATTTTGTTTTTTGTTAGTTTTCCAGAGTTATTTGATGATTTTTCGATATTTCATACTCCCCCCCCCCTTCAGATGAAGCTTGAGTGCTGAAATTGCGGCAGAAGGGGTAATTTGGAATGTTCTACACACCTGTAACGATTTTTAGCCGGATTTTCCATGTCATATTGTCAATGAAAACAAGGCTATTACAGTCTATCGACCAACATCGGTTAGGGTGGGGGAGGGGGGAATACCAACAAAATCCGTTTTAGGGTCCTAGAAGACCATTAAGCCAATTTTTGGACATGTCAAATATTCATTCTTTTATATATCAGCTCTATTGCACCTCCTCACAGCCCTAAAAATGTGGTTTTTTGGTCAGGTTTTCTTATTTTTTGGATTTTTTGAATTTGTTCCTCGCATAACTTCCGTTTAAATTGAGCTAGGAACTTGAAATTAGGTATGTAGCTATGTACATTAATTAAGGGGCCTACATGTGCCTTTTGGGGGTCTCGACTTTTCAGTCCCATTACACACCCTACCAGCCTCAAATATGTGGGTTTCTGGTCGCTTTTTCTTGTTATTTTAGTAAGTTTCTCGCTTAAATTCCCCTATAAAATTGAACTAGGAACTTGAAATTAGGTATGCATATTCAGCAGGGACTCTAGATGTGCTTTTCGGGGTTTTCGATTTTTCAGCCCTATTTCACCCCTTCACAGCCGTAAATATGTGGTTTCTGGGTCGTTTTTTCTAACTTTTTGAGTTTGTTCCTCGCACAACTTCTCTCCAAATGGAGTTAGGAACGGATCTTAGATGTGCCTTTAATGGGTTTCAACTTTTGAACTCCATTGCACCCTTTCACAGCCCTAAATATGAAGCTTTTTGATTTGTTAAAATACTTATGGTTTGATACTCGCATAAGTCCCCTTTAAATTGAGCTACGAAGTTGGAATTAAGTATGCGCAGTCTGCAAGTACCTTAGATGTGCCTTTTGGAGGTTTTGATTTTTTAGCCCTATTGAATCTCTCCTACCCTCAATGCTGATTTTGCGATGCTTTTTTTTTTCTTTTGGCGTGTTACACTTGGAGTTGCTCTTTGGTAAGTTCAACTTTTTCTCTACTTAATTATTTTCTACCTTAGAGTGGGTGTATGGTATAGCTTGAGAAAGTGCATCAGCAATCCCTCGCTTCCTGAAGGTTCAACTCCTCTCCGGTGCTAGGTAGATAAAAAGTTGTAAGATAAAACATGACCAGTATTTAAAGCTCTACAACTTTTATTTAAAACATTTTTTTATAGCTCTATTTTTTGGGGAATTTTTTGACAACAGGTTGCAAAGTACTAAACTGGTTCAAAAAACGTGTTAGGATTAGTTCTATGAGGAGATCTTATTTTAACATAGCGTAGACCCATTTTTTTTTCATTGACACCCTGTATGTGAGCCAAAAAGTTTGTCCAACCAATACGAAAAGGTCCACTAGGAGACATACAATACCTTTTGAATCATTTCGTCAACTTAAAACTTTGAAAAATAAAACACAACGGTCGCGCTTTTCTAACCCAAAAAATAAAGTATTCATTATTCAAAAAGACTAGACGATTCTTTTTTTTTTCAAAAATTCCTTCACATTGGGAGCTCATAGGAGTCTTCTAGGAAACCAAGGATAATAAAATTTTTCATAAAGTAGCTCCAACTTAAAATATATTGCTTGTCGAAAATTTTACCGAATATATACCAGTATTTATAATAATATTTTCTATTCAATTGCAGGAATACTGTTATCGCTGTTGACAAATCGTACCGAAATAGCATCGCTCATATTTTGTTTCATCACCACTGTGTACATAATATACTTAGGATTATATGTGAATCTAAGATCAATTCCGAGGTTATTATATTGGATACGATACACTTCCTGGATAACGTACGCAATAGAGACGCTATTTGTATTACAACTAGATGGAGTGAACCATATCCAATGCTCTCAAATAGTAAATGTTCCATGTTTGAAGAATGGCGAAGAGGTATTGAAGTACCTGGATTTCAACGGTCATAATTTAATGAAAAATTTAATAATGATTTGTATAATTTGTTTTGTCTTTCTAATTCTCGGTTATTTTATGTTAAAAGTTAAATTGCATTCTAAATCGAGGCAATAATTTTTTTTCCATAATAATTTGCTAAAATAAAAATTTTTCAACAAGCCATAAGGGCTTTTTTATGTGTCCTTGTTTCAAAATCATATGCATTGTCAAAAAGTAGAGACTAAGAGCTTTCAAAAAATGTATAATAGTCTTAGGTTTGGACTTTTTATGATAAAATAATCGCGAGTAGCATTTAATTGGAACGAATGAAAAAAAAACTTCAGGTTGCGATGCTTTTGCGACCAAGATGGTAATACTCTGGAGTATGTGTGGTATAAAAATCAAGAGTGGGGGTGCACAGTGGGCCAGGAGAGGCACGGTTGCTTGAACAGCAAATTCAGCGTTTTTTTATACCACTGTCTATTAGAAACAAGGCTACAAAAATTGAAAATAGACACCCAGAAATTAAAGAAACCATCCCACCAGAAATTTTGAATAAGTTAAAACCTTTTGAAAAATTCATCATTCGGCGACAGTATCAGTGGATGGAACTATTGAATTGTAATGATGGCTTCTACTGTACGAAACTTCAAAATGATTTGAAAGTAGCCTATTCAAACATGAAATCCAATACTGCAGTAACTTATGAAGAGTTTAAATTAGACTTTTGCTATGCTATTGCAACAGTGGTTGAAGATGTAAATAAAAATATTGCACAGTTTGAATTTGAAGGAATGGAACAAGATCTTGATTTAGGTATAGGTGATCCAGTAATTAATCCCTACATGGACCTTTTTTATAATTCTGTTGTGGCAAGAGGGAAAAATATAATTTTTAGCAGCAGTACTAATGTTATGAACAAACATTCTCCTTCTGTATAAATTCTTTAATTATATTGAATGTATAGGTATTATTTTTTATTCAATAAACATTTAGGTTAAGTACTCTCACTATTAAGCACTTATTTGATAAGTTTATTAATAGGTACTCATTAAAATTGATTTTTTAATATTTTATCTTGTAAATAGATAGATAAAATAGTATAAGTTGTGGAAAAATGATAGAAATTAGTTGAATTTAATTGTAGAACTGTGAAAATAGATTGCGAGTCGATAATAATTGGTTGGAATGCTTGAATTGTCATTGAATTGCATTGAAAAATGAATATCAATCGAGCTTTCCAAAAATGTATAATAGTCTTAGGTTTGGACTTTTTATGATAAAATAATCGCGAGTAGCATTTAATTGGAACGAATGAAAAAAAAACTTCAGGTTACGATGCTTTTGCGACCAAGTTTTTCCTCGGGGAAAATACCCTTCTTCTCGAGGCAGTATGAAGGACAAACTTAGGCAAAAGTTAGAAAGGTCTCATCCGGACACATTTCTTGGACTCCAATTATACCGCATAGATTAAATTTTTGAATATATTATAAATATTTTTAATTACCTTACGATTAACAGATAAACTATTCACTTCCCAAGTTTTCATCCCTTCTCATCCTCAACTCAAAAATTTAAACCTACCCCAATTTAGCTCCGATAGTATTTAGAATTTTAATATAGAAAATCTGCCACCAAACTGGGCCTTTCGTTCAAATTCGAGCGATTTTAATCAATGTCAAGCCGAATAATACACTTTTATTGAGGGCGGGAGGGGAAGGAGGAAGGAAATGAGCATGTAGAAGAAAGATCATCTTGGAACATCCATAGCTTTTTCTTCAGCAGACAATGGTTTCTTCAAGACAAAATTTTTGGCGAGGTAATACGATGCACTGAAATTTAAACAGAACATTTCACTTTATCTGATATAGGATGATGGCCGATGAGAATTAATCACGCTTACATGAAAGCACACAATATGAACACGTTGATTACAATACTCAGTAAACAAAACGAAGATGGAAAAGTATTCAAAGTGTTTTGAAAAACGCTGCCATAGATAGTGAAACAAAAAGGTTCAAGTAACATGAACACATGACAGACAGCACGCAACTGACCTAAAAATGGGAAAAATACAAAAAATTCGTGAAGAATACTTTGCACTCGCCATCCTTATACTAGTGACAGGTCATTTCATGAGAGTTACATATATAATGGTTGGCATACCCAGAAAATCGAAGGGGCTGAGATATACTATTTTCAAAATTTCGTTTTCATTCAAACAAAAATTCGCTGCTTGCTCTAAAACATGGTGATACTCTGGAGTACGTGTGGTATAAAAATCAAGAGTGGGGGTGTAGTGATTCGTAAAAATGACAAAATAAATTAAAAAAACCATGACTAAAAATTTGTTACTTTTTAGATTTTTTGTGAATAACTTTCTGAAAAAGTTAGTATGAGCTCATAACTAAAAATCTTTAAAATGAGTAGCAGTAAACTCCTCAGTCAATGTCCTGAGCAGAAACTTTGAAGGTTGCTCTACAACCCTCCCCCACAGAGGGGGAGGGTGTACAGACTGCTACTCATTTCAAAAAAGATTTTTAGTACGATCATGGTACGTAACTTGTTCAAAATTTACAAAAAACTAAAAAAATCGATTTTTTTAAATACATTTTTATAAGTACATCGTCACAGTTTGTAGACCACTTCATCCCCGCTCTTGATTTTTTCATCGTAGTCGCTCAATTATATTCTTTGCTTTGGGGCGCAATCGTTTACCTTCTATTTCATTTACCTTCAAAAAAAGAAATTTTTTCCCCATTTTTGTCCACAAAAAACTAAATATTTTTTTCTTCGTATAAATGCAACCCTCGGATCTACCACTCTGCCTTTTCAAAAGTTATTCACTTTTTATATTAATTTTGTTATATTTTACAAATCATTTCATCCCCACTCTTGATTTTTATACCACACATATTCGAGAGTATACACTATGTTTTACAGCAAACAATAAATTTTTATTATTATTAATTAGCCTGATTTTCTATGTCATACCGTCAATAAAACCCAGGCTATTACAGTCTATCGACCAACGGTGGTTAAGGTGGGGAGTGGGGTATATCAATAAAATCCATTCTGGGGTCCTAGAAACCCTATTTTTATTTTTTTTCCCTCAACATTAAAATCATTTACTCTGTTCGATACCAACCAAAATAGCTCCAATTCGGTCAGACGGCTTAGTTTGGCAGTGAATCAGTTATATATCAGTAGGGAGGAACTTGGGTCAAAATTCAGTCATGTCCCAATTTGAGGGAGGGGGTGCTGAAGGGTCAACACGCAAAAATTACCTCGTTTTAAGCCAATTGGCACAGAATCAAAAGTTGTATAATTTATCGATAAATCAACCTTATAAGTCAATTAAGAGGGTAGATGGGGGTTTCCCCTTTTTGACCTTGGAAAAGTGCTGTTCCTCCCCTACCTCCCCACCAAATTGAGCTAGGAAGTTTAAATTTGGTATGTACATTTAGTGAGGCTCCTGGGTGTGCCTTTCAGGAGTCTCGACTTTTCAGCCCCAAAAAAGTGTTTTTTTGGTCATTTTTTACTATTTTTAGAGTTTGTTTTTCGCATAACTCCTCTCCAATTTGAGCTAGGAAGTTGAAATTTGGTATAATGAGGGTCCTGGATGCGTCTCTTAGTAGTCTCGACTTTTTAGCCCCATTGAACCTTTCCTACCCGCAATGCTGATTAAGAAAAAAACAATTTTGAAAACAGCATATCTCAGCACCTTGGATTTTTGGGTATGCTAACCATTATACATGCAAGTTTCATGAGTTGACCTACCACTGGTATAAGGATGGCAAGGTTAATGCGGGACACCCAGTACCTACTACCTATACATTAATTTTGATTCATTTACTTACCTAATTCGTCACTATTGTAATATTTACTCATAATTGATGAACAAATGGTGTTAACTACACCTTGAAACATATCCATTACTTGAACTAGAAAAGCAAACACACCAAATAGTTCAAACATTTAACACATCTTCGCTATATAAATTCCATAGCAGTAGCTTACCACTGTAAAGTTGCCATGTTTTGGTAGCAAGTAGCAATCCTACAGACGACATCGTGTCAAAAATTGATGCAAAAATTCCAATCCATTCATCGCGTAATTTCAAACGATTACTCAACAAAAACGAGCAAAATAGAGTACCTAATACGGAGAGCAAAATCTAATTTTACTCTTGTACCACACGATTACAATATGTAACGAATGGTACATACTTACCAAATACAGCTGAAAAATATTTGCTAAATAAATATGTGCCATACATTCGTTCATCCCACTTAAATCTATATCTGAGATATAAATACAATACTGACATTTCCCCTAAAATCATATTAATGCAGCTCTGAATTATGAAAAAATATATCTTGCGTATTTAGTCACACCATCGAATGTAGTTCATCTTCAGAATTATTCATAGTAAATGAAATATGAACCAAAAAAAAAAGGAAAAAATTGAATCTTCATCTAGGCAAAAAATGCAGTATGAAATCTTACCATGAAACAAAACGATGCCTGCAACATTGATGAATATCATCAAGGAAACATTCAACCTTTTCCTTCCAACCTTTCTGTTGAACACAACTCTGAAACTATCGATGAGCAATACACGTCTCAACGTAAAAATCCGTAAATTCTGTACCTTATTTCGATTTCGTACGGACGTATCTTTGATAAAAATTACGCCGCACACTAAAGCAATTAACGATATCAAAGCACATAGTAAATAAAAGTAAAAAAATCCAATACTATGCAGGATAAATCCGAATCCGCCTTTGCACAGGATTCTGGCGATTACCCTTACTGCCAGGCATAATCCAAGCCGCATGGTACGACTTTCAGCATCAGTTACATCGCAAATATATAACTCCGAAAATGCCATCATTAGATGGTATCCCCCACTGATGCTCTGAATTACGAGCCACGATAAAGTTGACGCTGACGGCGACCAGTACCAAAAATACGAATGCAAGCAGCCGGACAATGCATTTAGAGTGACCCCGATAAGTGCAATGAAAATGAATGGTCTTCTTCGTCGGCCAGCAGCGTCACTCCATACTGAAGCGAGTATCATTAATATCATGTTTATCAAACTAATCGTAAATCCGTAGTTGGATTGAGTCTCCGATCCAAATAAGATCCCTTTTTGCTCATCGTCGCATTTCGTATTAAGATCCGGTTCGGTTGTGAGATTAAATCTGCATGCTTTTTGAAGAAATAAATTCGAATCTATTTCTATCATCCAGTCGAAAGCGACGATGAAGAAAAAAAGTGACGGTTCGACGGTTACACTTTTTAAAAAATTACCCATCGCGAAATACGCGATGAAACAAATCCTACTTAATGTTATTCAGCACCACAACACTGTCAGCTAACAACTCGAACGACTAGACTAAACTGGTACGCGTTAGGCTTCTGGTATAAAACTTGAATATTATTATAGTATTGATAATTTTCATAATTAAAGAAATAACGAATTTTCATCACCTAAGCCAGTTTTTCGACTGGCAGGTACGTAATCTATGTATAGATACGTACTTCTATGCAGGGGGCAAATAACATGGATAATAAGATTTGTTGAACATTCAACACGCAGTTTAAAAGTTATTCAATAATCATAAATCACTACAGTTACAGCCCTAAAGTGCTGTACTACATCTAGTATGATATTTAAATGAACAAGGAAGTAATTGCAATGGACTTGTTCGATAGTAGTAGGCGAGGCAACAGTGGGCAACATAAAATTTATTTCCATTTCATATTTCGCCGAAATCTTTTCACCGACTCCCCGAATAACATACGAAAACTCCTCATCGAATCCCTAACATGATCCCAGCCAGAAACTGGTTCAATAAGATTTAGTTCTCCGCCTGATTTTCTGCCAAATGGATTCTTGAAGTTCATTCCAACTCAAAGAGTGTTGGACCTACAATCTTTCAAAGTTAAGGTATGTATATTAAACCCTCCTTGCAAAGGGAGTAAAAGGACCACAAAATCAGCTTTCCACGATTATTTTATGAAATATTGATCCCAGCATCCGGCACAAAACTAGCTCAATGACAAAAAGTTACACTACTGGTTCATTCCACGTCAGAACTAGCTGAAAATGAACCTAGATCTTTCGACACTGCTTAAAATTTTTTTTACTAATTCCTATCGGAAGTCTGATCAAAGAATCGCCGTCATTTCGACGCTTACTCTGCAAAGGAATAGGGGGCGGCCCTTGTATTTTTGAACAGTTAAGATTTTCGTTAAACAAATCAACTTTGAAGGAGCATACTTCAAGATTAGCTGGACTTATATCCGTTTGCGCAGATTTGTACAGAATCAAAAGGAGGTTCGAAATCAATGGTCAGAATTTTGAAAACTCAAAGTTGAACATTATAGAGATAAGTGCTTAAGTTTTCATGATAAGCATAAAGGTTTAAAGTTCCCATTTGAAAATTTGAAAAAATTTGCATCAAGAGACCTTTTCAAGTTTATTTTAATCAATCAATTTTCAAAATGAGATCTTAACACTTCTGAAGGACACGCTGGGACCTCAATTTTTGTTAAAGATAAACTGGGTCAAAAATTGCGTTAGGTATAGATTTGAAAAAAAGTGAAAAAAATGAAGAAAATTGATCATACATCACAAAATCACGAATAATGTTAAAAAATAGATGAAGACTAATCAACAATCGTAAAAAATTATCCGAAATTGGAAAGAAATTTAACAAGAATAGATAAAAAGTTCAGAAAATTGATCAAAAATCACGAAAATAAGTGTTAAAAAAAAACGAAAATTGGGTAAAAAATAGAGAAAAAATAATTGAAAAGTGCAAAAAGTTGATCAAAAATCACCGCAAGATGTTGAAAAACATGTAAAAATTGGTTAAAAATTACGACAAATTTTTGAAAATTGAGTAAAAATTGACATAATATACAAAATAAAATTGTAAAAACTGACAGAAATACAAAAAAATGCAAAAACTTTTTCAAAAAAGCAAAAAAAGAAACGTTGTAAAGTAGGTAAAAATTGATCAAAAATCGTTAAAAATTGACAAAAATATGTAAAAAATTAACAGAAATGGGTAAAAAATTGAGAATATTGATCAAAAATCACGAATAAATGTTAAACCTAAGTAAAAACTGACTTAAAATGTGAAAGAAATCGTTAAAAATCGTCCAAAATTGGAATGAAATTAGAAAGAAATACGGAATGAAAAAAAAACAATTGGTCAAAAATCTTGAAAAAATGTTAAAAAGCGGGCAGCCATTGGACTAAAACAAAAAGAAAATTGTGAAAAGTATACGAAAATTGGGTTAAAAATGGAAAAAAATACGAAAAAAAAGGAAGAAAATTGATCAAAAATATCCCAAAAAAATGCTGGAAAATAGATAAAAATTGGGCTAAAATATGAAAAAATTGTTAAAAATCGATGAAAATTGCGTGAAAAATTACGAAAAAATGTCGAAAAATATATAAAAATTGAACTGAAATATGGAAAAAATTTGTGAAAAATGCAAAAAATTGATCAAAATTTACGAAAATAAGTTGAAAAACACGTGAAAATGGAAGTAAAATATGAGGAAAAATTGTTGAAATTCGTCGAAAATTGGCCACAAATTACGAAAATTTGCTGAAAATCGAATAAAAATCCAACAAAAATAAGGGAAAATTGTTAAAAATGATCGAAATTTGATCCAAAATTGTGAAAGATATTAAAATTTGGCTGAAAATTTACCAAAAATATGAAAAATAGGTGTTAAAAATCGATGAAAATTGGATAATAAATTTACAAAAATGCGTAAAAAATTGAGAACGTTGATGAAAAATTACGAAAAAATGTTGAAACCAAGTGGAAATTGACCTAAAATATGTAAAAAATCATTAAAGGTCAAACTTTGAACTAATTTTTTTCGATAACGGTGAACTTTGGAGGAAAGTTGCATAAGACCAAAGTTGTAGAGCATGAAATTTTCGTGCATCAATTCACCATCCACTTTTTCCTGCGATGTACCATAATCGAGGTATTTACGAAAAGCGTTGAAAACTATGAAATTCAAAAGCTCAACGTTCAAAGATAGGGTCAAGTCCAAAATTTAATCACCTATTCTCCAACACGATCGAGTAAGTTTAACGTCAGTTATCATGCCGGAAAAAAATGAGATTACAAGCTGATATGTTCAAATTTTTCAACTTCAACTATGGCCACAATATATCCAGGTCTTTTCAGCCTCAATCCGAACCTGAAATTTAAACTCGATTTATTAAGTTTTACCCGACTTATCGCATCAGAAAGCCAACGAGCTTTTGTATGAATATCGGTTTATTTTATGATCCGTCTCCTTTAAACCATTCCACTAGCTCCCTTAATATGGGCAAAATTCAAAAAAAAAAAAAAACAGTAAAAGTGAATTAGAATATCAATTTTTACTAATTTAAGTTCATTTAGTTTCAATATTCACTCATTTTATTGATAGGTCCTTCTAGTTCCAATGGAAAAATCATGAGGCAATATTGAAACAACGTGTGGCAGATCAATTCCTACCTTGATCAGATTGAATAATATCAAATGATTTTCTCAATCCAACTGCTCTCTACTAACATTCTATAAATTGCTTTCACCGCGTGAAGACAGCAATAAGTAGAAACAAGCTAGTAATAAGGTTAAAATGCTGAGGGAAAACAATGAAAATTTTTTAAAGACACGAATAATACAAATAATCAAACATGAAAACCTGTGACCACCTAAAACTTCGAACGAAATCGTACAAAATGACCTCAAATTAAACATAACAGTGAAACTATATATTATAAAACATATAAACTTGGAAAAAATTAAATACCCGCATAAGCTTAGAAATACAGTTAGATATTCAAAAAAAAAAATTTCAAGAACCATATAAAATCAATCTAGTAAGAATAATAAATTCATTTAATAAAGAAGAAGTAGCAAAACAAAAATTCAATTCATCACATCATTTTATGCGGAAATTCTCCACTCCAAATAAAAACCTACCACTAATCTTTTCGCTTTCCAACAACTGTACTCTTTAGATATAGAAGAACGAAAATTTATTCAAATTAAGGATAAAAAATCTTAATACAAATAGAATATACAAATTACTCATCGAATCATCATCAAACACCACTACTAAATGTAATAAGATCATCTAGCAATATCTACAGGTTCTTCAGGATCCACTGGTTTCTCTATGGTATAATTTCTGGCGAGGAAGTACACTGTACTGAATTTAAAACAAAATATTAAACATTAGTGGAATGCATTATACGTTATTATAACTTCCGATACATCGTGATCATACTTTTTCATACTTACATGAAAGAAAACAATACGCTTAGATTGATTGTAACACTCAATAGACAAAACATTGATGGAAACGTATTCAACGTACTTTGAAATACTTTACCATAAATAGTAAAACAAAAAATTCCAAGGAACATGAACACACCACCAACACTATTCAATTGCCCTACAAAAAGGGGAGAGTACAAAAAAATTCATGATAAATACAATATTATGTATCTAGGATCTACCAATCAGTTTTCAATTATTTACTAACCAAGTTCATCGCTGTTATAATATTTACTCGTGATCGATGAACAGAGTGTATGAACTACGCCAAAAAACATATCCATAACTTGAACTAAAAAAACAAAAACAGGACGAAACATCAAATATGAAATACTTTGAATTCCTTGTTTATAAATAAATCCCGACTCATCTCTCCCTTACCAGTGTAAAGTTGCCAAGTTTTGGTGGCAAACAATAAACCAATAGACGACATCGTGTCGAATATTGATGCAAAAATTCCGATCAACTCATCACGTACTTTCAAACGTTTACTTAGCACCAATGAGCAAAACAGAACACCTACGAAGAATAAACTCTTGCAAATTCAATTTTACTTGTGTACCAAGCAATTATGAAATATATAGGAAATTTACTTTGTATCATGTAGGTACTTACCAAATACGCCCGTGAAATATCTGCAGAACAAATATTCACTATACATTCGTTCGTCCCACTTAAATCTATATCTCAGGTATAAATACAATACTGAAATTTCACCTATAAACACGCGAATGTAATTCTACAACATGTCACATTATGATTCGGATGCGTAGTCTTCTAAGTAACTATCTTACCTAAAAATAATGTGGTACACGCCACGTTGATGAATATCACTAAAGCAACAATCAGCCTTCTTCCAGGTATCTTGTTATTAAATGCTACTTTAAAGCTATCAATTAGTAAGACGCGTTTTAGGGTAAAAATCTGGCAAATCTGTACTTTATTCCGATTACGTACAGACGTATCTTTGATAAAAATCAAGCCGCACACTAAAGCAATTAACGATACCAAAACGCATAGCAAATAAAAGTAAAAAAATCCGATAAAACGCAGGATAAATCCAGATCCACCTTTGCATATAATTCTACCGACTACTCTTACGGCCAGACACAATCCAAGCCTCATGGTACGACTATTGGCATCGAATACATCGCAAATGTACAATTCGGAAAATATCACCATCAGTTGCAGACCTCCACTACTGCTACGTATTACAAGCCACGATAGAACCGAAGCTAAAGGCGACCAGTACCAAAAATACGAATGCAAGCAACCGGATAATGCATTTAGAGTGACCCCGATAAGTGCAATGAAAATGAATGGTCTTCTTCGTCGGCCAGCAGCGTCACTCCATACTGCAGCAAATATCACCAATATCGTGTTCAACAAACCAATTGTTAGTCCGTAATTAGAATGAGCTTCCGATGCGAATAAAATTCCTTTTTTTTCATCGTCGCATTTTGTATCGAGATTCGGTTCGGTTGTGAGATTAAATCGACATGCTTTTTGAAGAAATAAATTCGAATCTATTTCCGTCAACCACTCTTGAGCGATAACAAAGAAAAAAATAGACGGCTCGACGGTTATACTATGGAAAAATTTACCCATCGCGGAATACGTGTAAACATTTGTAAAATCAAGCCCGATGAATGAAACCACGTATAAATGAAACGAACCTCAATCAATGCTATTCGCTAGTGCGACAACGTACAACGATATTAGAAATATCGGCTCGTCCTACCAAACCACTCCTGCATTCAATGTTGTAAGCTTTTAGCGTGTAAGGCACGTGAATATACATTAACATTTATCATACAGCACACACAATAGGCGCATTTATATCTCAAAACAGCGATTATGCTAATTGATAAATAACTCGAAATTCGTAAACTTTTTTTCAACTTGATAATTTGACTGTACATTTCAAATTGCTTCCCATCAATAAATTTATTTGAGGTGAGTACATATCTGAGATTCTGTGTACGTACATCTGTACTATCGAATAACGCCACGATTTCATATTTCACAAATTTATTCAAAAGCAATTTATATGCTAAATTGATACTTGTATCTTAGTAGAAGGTCTTCCTACACTTACTATGTATGTTGAATTTGCCAAAAATAAAAAGTACCATTTCATCACAGAGACCAGTTTTACAACACATGGGTTGATACGTAATTCTATGTGGGTGAAAATAACACAAACAATAGAATTTGTCGCACACTCACTAATATTTTTGATACATGTATCCACCTTCAAGTATTCAAATAAATGTACACCTATCAAATGACTTTTCACGACATAAATTTGAAAAAATCTTTTAAATACTTTTTGCTCTTCTTCGCACATAGATGCGTATTCCTTCATTGGAATGTCTCAACTATTTCAATATCAATGTTACTTATCATTATTATTCCACCTTGGACAGACTAACATATTTCAACAATTTCTCAATTCGTAGTAAATTCATCTTTTACTGCTTTCTATCTTTTACAGTGAATACAAGCTACCTATAAATGTAGGTAATTCTTTAACCTTGAAAAACACTTTGAAACAATTATCAAACTTAGCCCCATCTTGGTGTAAAAAAAAAGCATTTGTGATATTCGATCGTGGCGCGTTCTTCTCTTTCGTTTTATGAACCGGTTTCCACTTTCGTACGAGCAACGTAATTCTTGATAGAACATGATGGCAATCCAATGTAAATTAGCAACGTTTTTCATAACATAAACTTCGCGCGTAAGTTCAACTTAAAATGTTTTTTCGTGGTGATTTATCTTCAATGGGCGAAGATCGATCGTGATTCTGGTGCCCACATAATTATATAGTTATTTTCAACTTTGGATGAATTAATCGATACTCATACCAAAACACGGAAAATAATTCAGTATGGTCCGTCCAATTGGGACGACAAACGAAGAAACCTCAGCATTACCCATCACGTCGAACGTTTACCATCCTATTCATGTAAGTAGACCTATTTACATACACATAAATATGTACATTACTACGAATATTTTGGGAATTATTTATTCGTGACATTAAATAAAAATAAAACCGGTAACAGTTCATAGCAGTCAATTTATTGTAGGTACGTCTACGTAGTAAAAGAAATATATAATGTGAAAGACTTCTATAAGAATAACAACCTTTTTTTGGTGTTATCTAGATCAGAGCTAGCTTCCAACTATCTTGTTTACTTTTCTAATCAAAGTACTTGTTTATACGTTTGTTTTGTTTTATAAACAGTCACTTCTTATTTCTGATACCACCTTCTGATACGCTGTTCTTTACACAGCACACTTATTTGAAATATTACCCATAGATAAAGCAGTGTGGTAATTCCATAACCCTCACCTAATGTCTCTTTTTAGTGTGATTTTCTGATCAAAGTGTAGTAGAAAAGAAAGGAGTATCAACAAAATCTATTTTGAGGCCCCAGAAAGCCATTAAGACCATTTTTGCAAAAGTCGTATATTTATATCAGTTACCAGTCAAACTCAAGTTCCGGATAAACGCGAATTCTCTAGTTCAAACCAGTTTTTCCAGAAAATACTTCACGAATCACTAGTTTATCGTAACAAAAATTTGTCCAAACTGGTTTAGTCTACGGAAGTTTTTGGGAAAACTGACATATCCGACGAAGAGCAGGACAAACTGGTTTATCCTAGCGAGGATATTGTAGGAAAAATTCGTTTCCTGTACCATACCTTTGTTAGATAAAACTGGTTTGTCGCATTCCCCATCGGATGTACTAGTTTTTTCCAAAATATCCGCAAGTCAAATCAGTTTTGACAAATTTTGTTAGCATAAACTTGTCATTCCTAAACTATTATCTAGCAAAACTGGTTTCACCTAAGAAATTCGCGTTTATCCAAAATTTGGATTTGACTCTCAACGTATCTAATTTTTTTCCCATTTTTTACCCAAAAACTAAAATAATTCACACAGTTTGATACTGACTAAAGTCGCTCAAATTCAGTTAATAAGCTCGAACTGGCAGTAGATTAGATTTTTTTGTGGTGGTAACGAACTTGAGTTAAAATTGAGTCATGTCCAGTGTTGCAAGAACGCATCTTATTCTGTTCTTAAAGAACGCGTTCTCGTTCTGAAGAGTTCCAACTTAGTTCTTTTCAAGAGCGTTCATTAACTTCACTTCGCTCAACGAGCGTTCGTGTTCGTTCTCCGTTCTTCGTTCTTTCCCTGACGTTCTCGTTCCCATTCCCGTTCCCACTCTTTTTTTAAGCCTAATTTTCTATCCATGTTGCTAATTAAAATCTGACTGTTACAGTCTTACGACCAACAGCGGATAGAAGGAGGGAGGAGATATCAACAAAATCTGTTTTAGGGTAATAAAAGTAAGATGTTTTTTTAGCGATGTAAGATATTTATTTTTTTTTTTTTGAACATTAAAATCATTTACTCCGCTCAGTATCCACCAAATCGCTCCAATCCCGTCAATCGGCTCAATTTGGCAACAGATTAAATACATATGAGTGGGAATGAACTTGGGTAAAAATTCAGGCATATTCCAATTTTAGGAAGGGGGTGCTGAGATTTAGAGAAAATGCAAAAATTGTCCTTTTTTAAGCCAATTGACAAAGAATTAAAACTTGTATAATATAACCAAAAATCAACCTTCCAAGTCATTTAGGAAGGGAGATATAAGGATTTTCCCCCTTTTTGACCTTGAAAAAAGGCTGTTCCTCCCCTATCTCCCCACCAACATGAGCTGAGAAGTTAAAATATGGTATGTACATTTAGTTGGGACCCTGAATGTGCCTTTTGGGAGTTCCAACTTTTTAGCTCCATTACACCCTCTCACAACCCCCAAAAAATAAAAATTAGTTTTAGGTAGGCAAAACTGAGGCAAATACATTACAAAAAAATTAACTGAAGAACGAAGAACGCAAGAAAATTTATGCGTTCTTGTTCCCGTTCTCGTTCTTCTGAAACATTCGCCTTTGTTCTTTCCTTGTTCTTCAAGAATCTCAAGTTGTCCGTTCTCGTTTTCGAGAACGTTGCTGTTCTCATGAAAAATGCGTTCAAACGCGTTCTTCGTTCTTGTTCTAGGTCCGTTCTTTTAACACTGGCCATGTCCCAAGTTAAGGGAAGGGGGGCAGTGTAATAATTGGGTACAGTAAATGAAGTTTGGTATAACTTTCTTATAATTTCTTCTGAATGTGCTCTGTGAAGGTTAATCTAGTGTCCATGCATAATCCAAGGTATTTTACACTGTGGGTGTTTCAATGGAGTAAAGTTCCATTTATACTTACGGGCATCTTGTAGGAGATTCTTTTTAATGCAACTTTTCATTTAGAGAACCAATGAATTGTAGTGTTGATGCAAGTTTGGAGAACTGTTATTGTTTGAAATAAATCAACGTTAAAGTTATACAACATATCCAAAAATCAGACTCTCAAATTAATTAGTAAGGGAAATATTGGAGTTTTCCCCTTTTGGCCTCGAAAAAAGACCAATGATTCACCTATCTCTCGCTCTGAATTATGCTGCGGGGTTAAAATTCGGCATGTAAATTCAGTATACATTCTAGATATGCTTTTTAAAGGCTTTGACTTTTCAGTCCCATTGCACTTCACCAAAGTGCTAAAAAAAGTAGTTTTTTGGACAATTTTTTCAATTTTTGAGTTTGTCTTTCTCATATCTCCACTCCAAAATTGAGCTAGTACTTTGAAATTTGATATGAAGGTTCAGTGGGGGGCGGGAAGGTATCTGTTAGATGGACCTTCGGAATCAGGATCAAAAAGCAAAGCATTGCGATGCACACACCCCCCCACCTTCGTATTACCTACACTAATCTTCACTCGAACTTACCAGTAAAAATTCAAAAATTATAACAAAATATTGATATTTTTTCATTTCACATAATCTTTTAAGAATGAAGAAGAAGAAGTTAATGGAACTGGTGCGGAAATAACAAGGAAAGGAATCTCAGTTACATGGAAAAATCTGAAAGTTGTTGTTGATATCAAAACACATCACATACTTCGAAATGCAACTCACACTTACAAGGAGATAATCCACGATGGTAAATATGAAATTAATACACTTTGGTAATCAACTTGCTCGAATTTTAACTTTTAAAAATGTCTTATGTAGTAAATGGATACGTGGAACCGAGTAGCTTCGTCGCTATCTTAGGGGCAAGGTATGTATTATACATGTATTTTATTCACCGATTAATGTTTAATGCATTGGCTAAATTACACTAGAATTCCTTATCTTATTGTAACAAATGCTCCTGGCAATTTTCGACCAAATAATAAGAGCAACGCTTGTAGGATGTTTAAAAAGTCACAAAACTGGTTATTCATTACTGAAAATGAAAAATAAAAACCAAAACTCAAAATGAAACTGGTTTATGTTTTCAGCGGATCAGGTAAAAGTACCCTCATGTCAGCGTTGGCCAACAGACAATCAGGTATGTAATATAACTAATATCAGAGTCAAATATTTACCCATACTAGGAACGTATTGTGATTTCCTTGAGAGTAAAATAGCTTACAATGCATAATACATTAGGAGATTTAAAAGTTACCGGGGATGTACGAATGAATGGAAAACGAATTCATCTCAAATCAATGAAAAAAATTTCCGGATTTGTGTACCAAGAAGATTTATTTAATCCAAAATTGACCGTACTGGAACATCTACATTTTACTGTAAGACTTCTATGATTCTCTTCAATACGACATATCTCAGCATTTATCATATACGAATAAAAATATTCATAGCTACACCGAGTATATACCTAAAACTCAAGTCAAATTCATAGTTGTCACCCAATCGTAATTCAAGAGTAAGTATGTAGACCATTGAAAAAAATCTTTCCTGTTTTTTAAACATGGAATCAATACTTGAAGGCCTCATAATTCGATTACCATAAAAATGTTGTTTTCAATTTCAAATTAATTAGAAATATTGTAAAATTCGTGCTTCTGAAATTCATTCAACACATTAAATGATAATCTCTTCATACTCGTACAGGAAAATTACAATAAATGAGTGCCAAGTATCAATTTACTAAACTATTATACGATTTTCTTAACCAATTCTTCCGTTTTTTGTTTTCCAAAGGCACAAATAAAACTAGATAAAAATATTACTTTCCAACAACGTGAAAAATTAATAAACGAATTAATAACTGAAGTTGGCCTGAAAAAATGTGCGAAAAATTTCATAGGCAGTTCACACTTCGGCAACGAAAAGGTACTGTCCGCATTGAATATTTAAATTCACATTAATTTATAACCTGAGAATAAAATTCTTTTTTTGTCAATCAAATCCATAAGGTAAACATATCTGGAGGAGAACGAAAGAGATTATCTGTAGCCACAGAGTTATTAACTAATCCACCTTTACTTTTTTGTGACGAGCCAACAACAGGTAAGAAACATGCATGGTAGATGATTTTACTCGAGATAGCTAAATAAAGTAGAATTCTCAACTATAAGAGAGCTGAACAATACGCAACAAATACGATGGATCTCTAAATGTCACCTCTTTTGAGATCTAGAAACATACAAAAATAATAAAGTCGTTTTGCACGATAAACTGAATTTCAATCCTTTCTGAAAAAATGTCGAAATCTTCTAAATTTATACATAGGAACGATTTCGATATTTTTCCTAATACTTCAACGCTGCTATTCTATTCCAGGTTTAGACTCTTTCACAGCACTAAAGCTGGTAACAACAATGAGAAATATGACTAGTCAAAGAGCTACAACGATCATTTGCTCGGTCCATCAACCCAACGAACAAATATTCAACTTATTTCACCATATTATCTTGCTATACGAAGGAAAAACGGCGTTTAGCGGAACTATCGAAGAAGCTGTGGAATTTTTTCGAAGGTAAATCGTACCTAAGTTAGTACTTTGAGGTGCCATTTTTTTTCGCAATAATAGCGCAACAAAAAATAGATAATTCATTGTAACGAATGAATTTAAACTAATTCTTTAATATTCTGCAACCCTTCAATAATAGCATCGGTTATCCATTTAATGAAGAGCAAAACCCAGCACACTGTTTAATAGAAAATATATCAGTAGTACCAGGCCATGAGATGGAAACTTCGACCAAGGCATCAAACATTTGCGAAGAATTCAAAAATAGTAGATATGCTAAAATTATAAACAATTTAATCGATAAAGAAGAGAGTAAAACTACAGTAAGCACATTTATTCAAAGTTATGAAGTATGAAGAAAATTCGCCTAACTCAAAATAAATTTTATTATTTTATCTGCAGGACCGAGATTTCGATTTCATCAATAAAAAGTAATATCCTCACACCAGTATATACGTAAAGATCAGACACTATTCAATTTAATTTCCAAATTCGTTTTATTAATAATTTCAGCAAACGTATTTCATGGTTTTACGCACTTTACTTGATGACATACCGAGAAATTTTGGGTATTATGAGAGATCCGTCCGCACAATACGTGCAATTTAGTAAAAGTGTAGTAAGTATCAGCAATAAATCGTAAATTTACATACAAAAGAAAATTCTTCGATCTGCAAAAAAGTGTAGGAAACTATTGTAAAAAAAAAAAACTGTAAGTTCCCTACAGTAAAGCTGTCGCAAAACATTAGAAATTGGGCCAATAACTACAGTTTAGAAAGGCGGAATAGGTGTTCAACACTGTCGCCATCTACATGCAAAGTATATACATAACTACCTTCAAATTGTCGTGTTAGAATTGAGGTAGGTATGCAAAGAACACGAATCTCCAGCCAAACTTGTACGTATTTGGCCACTAAATATAATAACCATTCGTCATCGTTTTGTAGATTTCATGTAGGTTCCTGCTCTTTTTTGCAGATCGGGTTTCTTTACTGTAACCAAGTACCTAACCAAAAAAAAAAAAAACGTATACTCAGCTATCAGCCACGCTCATCGGTATCTGCTTAATGGGAAGTACTACAATGACTCAGAATGGTATTCAAGCATTAAAAGGAGTAATATTTTACATGGTGTCTGAGTGTTGGGTTGGTGCAGTATACGCAGTGATTTCCCATTTTCCGAACCAAATGCCGATGTTTCTTCGAGAATATACAAATGATGTCAACTCACCAGCTATATTCTATTTATCAAATGTCATTTCTCTGGTACAGAAACGTATCCCAATATACTTCAATTGTCAACTTTTAACCATCTCAAACATTTCATAAACACAATTAACGAATTGTTTTTTCAGATACCATCATTAGCTTTGAGTCCAATTTTTAACATAACATTAATTTACTGTTTGGTAGGCTTGCGAAACAGTTGGACAGCTCTTTTGTGGACAGTTTTTTGTTGTATTCAAACAAATATTACATCTGCTGTTCTGGGTGCGTACTAATGAATCATAATCAATTAATTGTAATTAGTTTAGGCATAGGTATTGGCCATTAGACCTAAGTAATAGGTATACATACCTGTGTATACTACGGTGGGCTGAATTTTCCTTTTTTTGAAATCTACATGCGGCAGGGGCCCAATAGTCGCGAAATGACCTCAAAAAGATGAGGTAGAAATTTCATCCCCCTAACTCAATTTTTTTAACTTACAAAGCTCGCTAAAATTTTGTAAATTTTTTGAAAATTTTTAAAAATTTGCCAACTTGGTGAGTTTTGTAAGTTAAAAAAATTAAGTTCGGGTGCTAAAATGTTTACCACATCCTTTTGAGAAAATTTCTCAACTATGGTGCCCCCGCCGCATGCAAATACCCAAAAAATGCAAAATTCGGCCCACCCTATAGCACTAGCACTACACTTAGATATACAATGTACAAGAAGTACATAGATGAGGATACCCTCGTATTTCTGATTATTTTGATCTAATTAAAGGAATATGGATATCACTATCGACGAATCGCCTCCAAACAGCCTCGGTTATATTTTATCCCATCAGTATAGTGTATCTAATGTACTTCGGAATATACTTTAACCTAAGATCAATTCCTTGGACATTATACTGGATACGATATACTTCATGGATAACATATACTACCGAAATCTTGTTCGCGTTACAATTAGACGGAGTAGAGCATATTCAATGTTCTCAAATACCCAATGTTCCATGTTTGAAGAATGGGAAAGAAGTAATGAAATACTTAGATTTCGATGGTAATAATTTCACGAGAAATATAATTACAATTTGTATAATTACTTGCATTTTTCTTATGCTTGGTTATTTGACGTTAAAAATAAGATTGCATTCTAGATTAAAAACCTGATCTCTTTTACGGTATTTAATTTTTGTTCGTACTGCATACATATGTATCTAGTTACAATGAAACTCGTTAAAATAAAAACTTCGCCAAACGATTCACATTTTCATTCATTTAATCAACTTACTCGATGAATAAAAAAATGAAAAAAATGCATCGCGATACGTTGCTTTTTGAGCTTGATTTTTTTAAAGCAAATAAGATACTCAAATTGTCCATACTTACATGGAATAAGAAAAAGATGCGCTGTGGGATGCTTTTTCTTGAGCAGGGGTAGGGGTACCAGTAGATATTAAGATGAACATCTGAAATATCTAAGAGTCTCGTTTGGGACAACTACTAAATCTGCATACTAACAAACTCAAAATATGAAAAAACCCACCCAAAAAACTAGGCCGAGAGGGGGTGTAATGAAAATGATAAGTCGAGAGTGGGACCCCTACTAAATATACATTGTACATGCAAAATTTCAACATCATCATCAGTAGGCCTCAGTCCCCTACAACCATATTGCCCCTAAAAGAGCAGCTCTTACCACAGAGACCATTCACGCTTTGATGATGTCAGACCACCTAGTCGGAGATTTTCCTCTCTCTCTCTTTTACCAGAGACCTTACCAAAGAGAATGTTTTTTTTTGAGATTTTCGACTTCTCTTCCGGTCACATGTCCAAAATACCCTAGAATGCGTTTCTAGCATAAAACACTTAGCCTGGCTGGCTCCTGTACTTCATTGACGATTGAAATGTTCGTTCATCGCGCTGTCCACAGTATCCTCAGCATCCATCGCCAGACCCGCATCTCAAAGCCGTCGATTCTTCTTTCATCATCTACCTTTGACATTCGTGTTTCTGCGGCATATGCGAAAACAGAGAAAACAAGTGGCTGTATAAATTTACGCAGTCTAATCATAGCTGATTTGCTCAGAGTGATTCCATGCCATATTTTTGCCGATGAGACTCCATCTGTTTCAACGATGAAGCCAAAATATACGAAATCATCGACTTTTTTGTATTCGCTCAAAGCTGTAGAAACTGGGAGACACTTGGCCTGATCCACCACCATGACTTTCGTTTCTGATGTATTAATACAAAGTCCAAGTTTTTTGTTGGCTATCTTCACCAGTTTGACGAGTTCCGCCATTTCCTCTTCTTCCAAAGCAATCAAGGTGATATCATTTGTATATTGCAGATTAGAGATTCTTCTTCTTCCAATGGAAATACCACCAGTCCAATGTTCTAGAGCCCTGTGAATTATGTGCTCACCATAGATGTTGAATAACTGGGGGGATAATATGCATCCTCGACGCATCCCCTGTTCTGCTTGAAAAGTCTCAGATTCTTCACCATCAACTCTCACTAGCTTCTTCCAATTCATACGGCCAACGGCTTTCACGTAATCTATGAAACACATCACTACAAGTATGTTGAACTCTCTGCATTTTTCGATGATTTGCCAGACATTCATCATCTGTTCCCATGTGCCTCTTCCTGGCATGAACCCGGCTTGTTCAGGTGGAGTTTGCTTGTGTAGATGCGCCTTGATCCAGTTGTTTAGGATTCGTAATATGGCTTTGCTGCCGTGTGGAATTAGAGGGATTGAATCTTGCATCTCCTTTCTTACGCAAAGGAATTAGCATCGACTTACACAATTGGAGAGGAGATCTGGATAGAACAGCCTTTTTTCAAATTCAAAAAAGGCGAAACCCCAATATCTCCCCTCCTAATTGAATTAGGGTGCTGATTTTTTCAATATGTTAGGTAACTTTTAATAGTGCATCGATTGGCTTAAAAATCATCAATTTTTGCCATTTCCGTCTCTCAGCACCTCCTCCTTCAAATTTGTACATCACGAAATTTTGATACAAGGTCATCCCACTGAAAAATAACAAACCCGTCGTCGATCTAAGTCTACTACTCAAATTTAGTCAGTACTGAGTCGAGTAAAGATTTTTAATTCTGGAAAAAAGAAATAAAAAGAAAATAAACAGAATAAATACCCGAAGTGGGCAAAGGTGGTTTCATTGGTTTTTTAGAATCACAAAACAGATTTCATTTATGCTCGCCCTCCGATCAGCATAGGCCAAAAGTGGTCTTATTAGTCTTTTAGGACTACAAAACGAATTTCGTTGACACTCCCCGTCCATCTACCGTATGTCTATAATCAGTAATAGCCTGCTTTTCATTGACAATATAACGTGGAAAATCAGACCAAAAAGAAAAGTAGCTGAAGCTGACAAATTATGCAAACATTAATTCTGCCAACGCGCATTAGTTGCTATCCCTTCAAAAAATATAAAATTTTTCATTCATTATTGATTATCTATCTAAACGACTACATTTTTCCCCAACACGTACTTCGACGAACAAGTCTAACGATTCGAATTGAAGCACTGATAAACGTCAACACTGGGAGTTGATAAGCTCGTCGAACAACAGAAAATAAAACTAGTACAGTAATGAAATTCGAACAATCGTAACGTAAAAAGACGTCTGATAAAAATGAACAAATACACATACATATTCGTAATACTACTGACGAAATTAGTTTCAAGTGAAGTTACAGTCGAAACGAAACTGGGCCATGTCAGAGGTACTGTCATGTTAAGCAGAAATGGCAAAAAATTCAACGCATTTCTAGCATTGCCTTACGCTACACCACCAATAGGAAAACTCAGATTTCAGGTAAAACCTTATTTTAGTAATGCTTGAATTTATCAAATCAACGGCAAAACATAAAACGTCGATTCATCAACATGGTATAGGATCCATTACCATATACTCAAACATGGGATGAAACATACGATGCCACAAAAAAATCGCCAATTTTTCCACAAATGACTCCATCAGGAAACGTTGTAGGAAATGAAGATTGCCTATACTTGAACCTCTATGTTCCTCAGGTAATCTACGATAAAATATAATTTTATTCCAGTACACGAATTGGTGAAACTTAATTAAATCACATATGTTTAGGACACATCTGAAAAAAATCTACCAGTATGGGTCTATATTTACGGAGGTCGTAGGGTATCTGGAGGCGCGTCAGTGGATAAGTTGGGTCCTCATTACATAATGGATAAGCCTGTGATATTTATAACGATGACATACAGGGTCAATCTGTTAGGTAACCATAAAGAAAACAACTCTCACAATTTTGAAACAAATTTAAATCTACCAATGAAAATATTTTTAGGGTATTTAAGCACCGAAGACAACGTTATATCTGGAAATTTCGGACTGAAAGACGAAGTAATGGTATTGAAATGGATACAAGAGCATATTACATCGTTCGGTGGCGACCCAAACAATGTAACTTTATCAGGAGGTAGTAGCGGCGCCATCGATGTCAGTCTACATCTTTGTTCTCCCCTATCAAAAGGTAAATGCTAACGAAATAATTCAACTCATCTCAAAATGCTACATTTTGAACATATCCTTAGGTTTATTTCACAGAGCAATCAGTCAAAGTGGACATCCACTAAAAGAAGTAATGCCGCCAGGCTCTGCAAGGAAATTATCTTGGATAACTGGAAATATAATGGGTTGCAAAAATATTAAAAGATCGGAAGAATTGTTACGATGTTTGCAAAACGTTCCTGTTGAAATTCTCATCAAAAATTTACAGAAAGACGAGGTAAACCAAGAACAATTCTAAAAATGTCATAAGACAACTAGAGAATCAATACTATGAAAATAATGTTCAACTACAGCGAACAGCCATTCCTCCACCAAAATTCCACCCTGTTATCGAGCATAAAGATACAAAAATAAAATTTCTAGTCAATAAACCACTAGTCGAATTGAAAAAATCACACAACGTGCCTTGGTTATTGGGTATCAATCACGATGAAGGCTCAATTGGGACGATTGGTATACATTGAAACATTAGTACGTGAATTCTTATCATACGATACGATAAAATTGATTCGATCCTCTTTACAGCATTATTCCCCAAACCACATAGGGACACTTTGGAAAAAATACGAAAAAGATTGCCCAGGTTTCTCGGATATTTCAATTCCTATAAAAAAGATTACATCACGGAATTATTCATGAGAAAATATTTTCAAAATAAACCAGTCAATCAACCATTCGATACATTATCGAGAGTAAGTACCATTTGAATGGATTTCGCAAGCTAAAAATTACCATCTTCTGATATACCTTTCGCTTTAGCTATTTGGAACAGCTCATTTTGTAGTAGGAGCTATTGATTGTGCCTTGGAGTACAATGGAGAAAAATATTTTTACGTATACGATCATGAAAATGTCATAAATTATGCTAGAAACTATTTTCTCAGATTAGCATTTACCAAAGAAAAGACAGGTAACCACGAATTATTTCATCTAATTAGCTCTAGTGCATGCAAACTTCAATTGTTTACCATTAAAAAAAACAACAAATCAGGAGTTTGTCACGGCGAAGAACTTCGAAGCTTACAACACTACCCGAATATATTTCCTCCAATCATCGATGGAAATGACAGAATAGTCTCAGATCAAATGATATCTTTATGGTACAATTTTGTGGCATATGGGTAAGAAAAAAATCAATTAAAATCAACTGGTCCAGTAAATGAATAAACGTTCAGCGAAACAAAAATATTTTGATGGTACTCATTTGAGAGCATTATTAATCTTCAAACTGAATTCAGGAACTCTAAAAAGTATTTCATTTCAAGAAAAACATAAAATGCTCTCTTTTCCTAATTGATGATGGTACATTTCATATCCTTTTAGTTCATTCATTTACTACAATTATTATGGATTTAGTTTAGAATTCAAAACAAATCTAATCAAATACATCTTGAATTATAGGAATCCAAATGGTAAAACTACTCCTGGAATATGGAATCCAGTATCAACACCTCATATAGAATACTTGCACATTCACGACCTAAAACTCACCATGAAAACTGCACCTTATTGGGATTATTATCAATTTTTCAAAAATATAACTCGATTATGAAATTTTATTGCTTGCAGAAGTTTTTTTCCAACCGACAACTTGAAAAATAAAACGCCAAAAGATTACATTTACAAAAAAAAAAAAAAAAAGAACTCGCGATGCTTTTTTCCTAATCAACATTGCGAGTAGGAAAGGTTCCATGGGGCTAAAACGTTGAAACCCCCAAAAGGTACATCAAGGGTCCCTTGACCAAAAAACCACATAATCAGGGCTGTGAGGGGGTGCAATGAAACTGAAAAGCTGAGACCTCCAACGGGCATATATCTAGGAGTCCTACTAAACGTACATGCCTAATTTCAACTTCCTATCTCAATTTGGAGGGGAGTTATACCAGGACCAAACTCAAAAAATAAGACAAACCGATCACAAAATCAAATATTTGGAACTGATAGGGTTTGTAATGGGACTGAAAAGTCTAGACCTTCAAAAGTTACATCTAGGGCCTCTACTAAATGTACATTATCTAATTTCAAGTTCTTAACTGAATTTGGAGGGGCGTTATGTGAGAACAAACTCAAAAAATGAGAAAAACCAATCGAAAGACCACTTTTTTGGGGCTGTGAGGGGCGCATTCTAGGGCTCCAACTGAATGTGCAAATCAAATTGTAACTTCCTAACGCAATTTGATGGGGCAATAGGGGAGGAAGCGTTTTTTATTGGGGTTAAAGAGGAGTGAAACCCCATATGACTCTACTAATTGACTCAGGAGATTGATTTTTAAATATACTATACAACTTCTGGTTCTCTTTCAATTAGCCCAATAAGGGATTATTTTTGCGTTTTTGGACCCTCAGCATCCTCACCCCTCCAAAATTGGGCAAAACTGAATTTCGACTCAAGGTCATCCCTACTCATGTATATCTAATCCGCCGCCAAACTGACCCGATTGGCCGAATTGGAGCAATTATGGTTGGTATTGAGCGAAGTAAATAATTTTAATGTTGGGTGAGGGGGTTATAATAAATAAATGCTAGGAACTCTTTGCATGCAAAGAGTAAACATTGAAAGAATGTAAGTTTTGATATTTTAAATGTAATTGATACAATTATTTTTCTTATTTTTTCTATTTAACACTTATCACCGGGTCAACTTTCTTTTATTTTCCTTAATATTTCAACTTAAAATTATGAAGTCCACCAGAGCCAACGTCATCTAATTTTTCACGACATTTCGATTTGAAATCTTAAAATCAGTTCAGGATCAGCTCAACTGTTGATGGAACACCTAATGACGATATTTCAACTCAAAATCATAAAATCAATCTTTCATAAAATAAGTCCACTGATGTCATTCCAGGCCATAAAAATCTGTCCACTGATGACGTCACACCGTTGACGGTCAATTGTTGACGATTTTTCCAGAATGCGCTATTAAATATCTTTTGATGTTAATATCTGACATGGCCAAAAATTGTCTTAATGGTCTTCTAGAACCCCAAAACAAATTTAGTTGATATTCTCCTACACATCTACCGTTGATCGATGGACTGTAATAGCCTAGTTTTCGTTGACAATATGATCAAAGAAAATCGGACTAAAAATCCAAGCTTTTTAAATTGACACAGTTGGAAAGATAACGTCCAAACCGGACGTAGTCGTTAACAAAACACAACTAGAGAAAAATTACTCGACTTACTGTACAGCGTAGAAATAGCACACCACCGCCAAACTTCCACCTACCTTCCTTCTCCTTCAAGTTTGATTGACGATCGAAAAATTACTCGTCGGAATAAAGTAAAAGTGATATCTTTTCAAAAATTTGTCGGTTCTACTACTTTGAAAGCTGTCTAATTAGCTATTACCACCTCATAAAAAATGATCGATATCGTGTTACCAAGTCAATCAAGGCGATAAAAATATTTCACGAGCTAAATGCGCTCACCAGATACCTCGTGCAGTAAGGAAAATTGTCAGCGAAGTGTTAATAACGGTGGAAAAAACTTATAACGTTGGGTTAATATGTTCGGATTTAAAATTTTAATTTCATTAATCCTACTGGTTTCTCCAATCATCAGTCATGTGTTGATAAACACATCATTGGGGCCTGTTAAGGGCACGACTATGCTCAGTCGAAATGGAAAACGATTTTACGCATTTCTAGGACTACCTTTTGCAGAGCCACCACTAGGAGAGCGCAGATTTACAGTAGGCAGCACATTTCACATTCGTTAATTTTACCAATAAATTACTAAATTCAATGATCATTTTATAGAACCCAATTCCATACACTAGTGCTTGGCATGGCACGTACGATGCAACCAAACAAGCAGAATTTTGCATACATTTTCGACTAAACTTTGTCGTCGAAGGTTCCGAAGACTGTTTGTACTTGAACGTGTACACACCGCAGGTACGTCCAACCACGATAAACGGATATAACTCAACTTTTTGAATACTTCAGCTGTAATTTTACCTTAACGAAACGCCAATTTTTTTGTTAGCTTCCTTCGAAAAATACAACCAAATTACCGGTATGGTTTTTCATTTACCCAGGAAGGAGGCTATTTGGAGATCCATCTACGCAACGATGGGGTCCTCATTACATTATGGACGAACCGGTGATATTTGTTATCGCAGCATATAGACTGGGTGCATTAGGTAGTAGGATTGAACTTGCACTGAAATTAAATTCTTAACAAGCAAAAACTAAAATACATTTGATGGGCGATATAAAAGGTTTCCTAAGCATGGAAGATGATGTAATACCTGGTAATTTTGGATCAAAGGATCAAGCAGCAGCTATGTTGTGGATTCGACGATATATATCCGATTATGGAGGTGATCCTGATCGTATAACCATTACAGGAGAAAGTTCAGGAGCAGTAGATGTAGCATTGCACTTGAGTTCTCCTCTATCCCTACGTATGCCAAATATTAGTAAATATTAACCCACTCGCGTGTATACTTTCCAATTCTATTGTTTGTGTGTCAATTTTCAGCATTGTTTGATCGAGCTATTTTACAGAGTGGATCGTATTTGAACTACAGAACAATTATGAAATCAGGAGAATCTCGTAAACAAGCGTGGAAATTTGCATCGGTTGTCGGATGTGATAAGCCGTACATAAAAACTTCGGAAGATCTAACAAATTGCCTTCGAATGATACCAGCGCAAATACTGACCTCTTCCGTATTTTTCATGATGGTGAATATGTACCTAAGTTATTAGAAATAACAATTTATATTTTTACCTTTCAGCGAAAAACTATAGATCATGGATATGGAACGATCAAATCAAAATCATTAAATTTACAAAATAGATTTCAATCACCATTAGAGTATTAGTTTCTAATTCCAGGGTATTCAACATTTCATATCAAGTCAGAAAAATTTACCTAAACCATTGGAAAAATTGTTAAAATTCATCGAAAATGGGATAAACATTTGATAAAAATAGGTAAAAAGTGTATACAATTGGAGAAAAATTATGAAAAAATGTTGAAAAATGGGTGAAAATCAAATAAAAATAGAATTAAAATCATTAAAAATTATCGAATATTGGCTAAAAAATTGCTAGAATGGGTAAAAGGTGAAGAAAATTAATGAAAATTGAAAAAAAAGGAAAACAAAATTACCACAAATACCAAAAAAATATTGAAAATTAAATAAAAATTGAACAAAACTATTCACAGAATTTAAAAAAATCGTGGGAATTTCGTTAAGTAATTGACTAAGACAGGTAAAAAATAAAGAAAAGTAAGAAAAATCATGAAAAAATGTTGAAAATGACCTAAATTGTGAAAAAAATCGTTGAAATCGTCGAAAATTTGGCAAAAATTTGAGAAAAATGGATAAAAAATGAAGAAAATTGAACAGAAATCATAAAAAATGTTGAAAAATTAGTGAAAATTAAACAAAAATTTTGAAAAAATCGTTAATCGTCGAAAATTGGGTAAAAGAGTGAAGATAATTGATCAAAAATCATGAAAAAATGTTGAAAAATACGTATAAAATGATCTAAATTATGGAAAAAATCGATGAAAATAATCAAAAATGGAGTATAATGGCAGAAAATTGGATAAAAATCAAGAAAAAATGTCGGAAAGTGGGACAGAAATCGTTAAAAATCATCGAAAGTTGGGTAAATCATGGACAAAAATTGATTTAAAAAAATGGCCCGAAACTGCCCTAAATTATGAAAACAATCGTTGAACATTATCGAAAATTGGCTGAAAAATACAGAAAATTTAACAAAAATCAAGAAAAAATGTTGAAAAAAATCGTTGAAATAATCAAAAACTGGTTGAAAATTGAAAAAAACTGATCGAAAATCAAGAAAAAATGTTGAAAAATGGATGAAAAATGAATTACAAAATGAAAAAAATCGTTAAAAAGCACCAAAAATTGGGTAAAAATGCGGAAAATTGATCACAAATTGAGAAAAATTTTGAAAAATAAGTGAAAATTAACCTAATATAAGAAAGAAATTGTTGAAAATCATCGGAAATTTTGTAAAAACTCGATAAAAATGGTTAAAAAGGACATTGACTAATTGTCACTAAGAAATGTTGAAAAATTGGTCATAAATGGCCGAAAATATGAAAAAAATCGCCAACAATCATCGAAAAGTGGGTTAAAAATAGACAAAAATAGGAAATATAACAAAATTCACTAAAAATTTTTTTTAAAAAAAGGTAAAAATGGATCGAATTTATAAAATAACAACTTGAAAATTAATGAAAATTTGGTAAAAATTTGATAAAAAATGATTAAAAAGTGTAGAAAATTGATTATTAGTCTTGAAAAAATGTAAAAAATGAGTGAAGATTTTTCGCGACGATTTCATAAAATGATCTCCAGTCCTACGACATATTCATGTCAAACGTGCTCGAGGACGAAATCAAAAGAAGAGAATGATAAGTCACATGACTTTGTCTAATTGTGTTTTCCTCAGCACGACTACATTTTACCTCACACATTTTTCGGCATCGTCGTTGAAAATGCCAACTCCGAAGGAGCTTTTCTCACCTCACATCCGATACTGGAAATGCAAAAATCGCACAATAAAACCGTTATATTCGGCGTAAATACCAACGAAGGTCATCAAAAAGCAATCGGTGAGTATTCCAGCAGGTACAGATTGGGACAGCTAAATTATTTTTGAAATGTTACTTCGGAGCAGGTACCTACTTTCATAAATTTATTTTTTTAAAGGCATGTTTTCTCCACCTTACAAAGGAAAAGCACTCAAACAAAAAATTCGAAGACATTTTTTTGATAATTATAAACGTCTGTTTCCGATATTATTCGGCTTCGATCATTTACCAAATCGAATCGAAGTACTAGAACAAGTTAAACGGAAATACTTCTCAGAAAAGCCACTAGAACAGTCTTATCATGGAATTGCAACGGTAAATAAAACTTGTCTAACGGAATACCTCTTGAACAATTTCGTACCACATATCATGTTAAATTTCAGGCATTTGGAATTTGCACGGTTCAACTCAACCTAATAGAGTCTACTTTGCAGTACCCGGATAATCGTTATTTCTACCATTATGATCATTTGAATAGAATGAGCTATAAGAAAATGTACGATACGCAATTTGGTTTACACACCAACGAATCTATGGGTTAGTAACAAGCACAAGTTTCAATATACTATTCAACATCGTAACTGCTTTAGTATTGTAATAAACCCTTTCGAGTCTAAGTAATCATTATTAATTTAAACAGGGGTGGTGCATGGTGAAGAATTCCGAAGTATTTTTCACCAAGTCATGTTATTTCCACCAGTTCTTGATGGAGAAGACAGAATAGTTTCAGAACGAGTAATCAAATTGTGGAGCAACTTTGTTGCGTATGGGTAAGTCCCTACCTAAAGCATGATTATTAGATGAACCTAAGTAACATGATGACATTTTACGCTAGAAATCCAAATGGACTTGCTAAAGAACAGATTTGGAAACCAGTTACAACTCCGAATTTAGAGTATTTGCACATTGCCACTTCAAATATAACCATGAGAACAAAACCATTTTGGGATGAATATATGTTTTGGAAACAATTAGGAAATCCATCTTTAATGAATCTGACAGTTTACAAGACATTATTTCTGCAAAACAATAGTGATTAATTACCATAAATTATCGAACAGGCTCAACTTATATTACATTGGAACTAAAAATTAATAAAATACTCCGTATCAGTATTTTTCTTTCCAATAGTTTGATATTTTTTGCAATATTCAAGATTATCTCACTCGAAGATTTTCGGATGTGGTATTCAAATGTTTATCTGATAGGCTCATTCCAAATCAAAACTACCAAAAGGTAACTTAGGTCTTTCGATATTGCTTGAAATTTTTTTGCGAATTCCTTTCGGTGGTCTAGTGAAAAAATCACTGTCATTTCGACCTTACTCCTTCACGGAATGGGGGGAGGCGCGAGCTTTACAATTTTGGAACAATCGCAATTTTTTGTCAAACAACTCAACTTCGAAGGCTCATATTTCGAGATTGTTTATGCTTAAGATGAATCTGTTTGCGCGGTTTTGTAGGTAATTCATAAAAGATTCGAAATTGGTGTTCAAAATTTTGAAAGCTCAAAGTTGAACTTTGGAGGCGAAAGCTTAACAGTTCACGATAAGTATAAAGATTGAAAGCTTTCATTTGAACATCTGAAAAAATGTCCCAGCAAATCAATTTTCAAAATAGGATCTGAAGCGTAGGAGGGAGGGGGGAGGGGATACGGGTAACTAATTTTGTTCAAAATTCAAGAAAATAGAAAAAGTGAAGCGACACATCGATTTCTACTAATTTGAGGACTCTAAGTTTGATTATCGGCTTATTTTTTTTGATTTCACCACTCTAAACGCTCCCACCAATCCCCTCAGTATGATCTATATTAAAAAAAAATTTTTTAATGATGAATTAACATATCGATTGCTATTAATTTAAGGTCACCTATCTCGAAAATTCACTGATATTTGAGAGCTGTACCTTCAGTGACCCCCCAGCTCTCATAAAAATGGAACAGTGTTGAAAAATGATCAAAACAGCGTGTAGCATATCGGTTTCTACTAATTCGACGTCGCTGAGATGAAATATCAACTTACTCTCTCGATCCTACTCCTTCGTGATCTAATCCGACCCTGAAATTACCACAAATTCCTGTAACCACCTTTTTCAAATTTGTGGTAATTTCATGGTCATTTGAGGGAACGAAGAAATAGGATAAAGAAAGTAAGTTGATATTTGATCTCAATGGAGTCGAATTAGTAGGAGCTGATATGCAAGTTGCTGATTTAATCAAATTTCAATATATTTCCATTTTTATGGATGCTAAAGGGTCACTCAGGGGACAGATCTAAGAAATGAGTGAATTTTCATATTCAGCGATTATTCATATTTTCAATTTTGTTTATATGGTTTAGATCAAAAAAATAAGCTGATAATCAAACTCAGAGTTTTCAAAATTAGTAGGAATCGATATGTCTTTCATTTGTTGAATTTTTTTGAATTTTTACCAACATTGAGAACTCATATGACCCCCAAGTGGTGTCGAGATCCAATTTTGAAGATTGATTGATTAAAACAATTATAAAAAGGTCTAGTCGTGGTAATTTTTTCAGTTTTTTAAATATGCAAACAAATTCACTTTAGTTAAACTAATCTAGAATTACGAGCCTACAAATTTGGTCTGTTTAACGAAAATTGCAATTGTTCCGAAATGCATGGGCTACCCGCAACCTCCTGGCGGGTTAAGACTGAAATGACAGTAATTTTTTTCACCGAACTATTCAGACGAGCTCACAAAAAAAATTCGAGCGAAATCGAAAGACCCAAGTTACTTTTTGGGTCGTTTTGACATAGAATGAGCCAATATGATGTAATTTTTTAAAGCTGATGAGGCTTCCATCCATTTTAAAAATATTAAATTTGATATTAGCGATAATCACAACTCAACAATATAAACGCCTGATGCATATCCCACATCATAATAACATTTACTGCCGTTTCTTTATCATCAAAACATTGCCAAGCGAATACACGTAACGTGTAGACTATCGATTACTTTCAGATTCTAACCATTAGCAAATCTTTACCCGAAACTTATTCCGATCATTCAAGAACAAAAAAAAAAGACGCAGGACTTAAAAAATAATAAATAGGTGGGAGTTCTTCGTAATTTTCGTGCTTATATAGTTTAATAATTTAGTTCAAATCATCAAGTGTGAAAAAGTTCTGTACAATGTGTACACGTACGTGTGAAACATTTACACCAAAAATCTTCATTACCAGATAAGTAGTAGCTAAGAATGGTAATTCTGTGCCAAACAACACCACTAGACCACATCCCTTTATAACCAATTAACTATATCCAGGTAATTGATAGATAACCTTAAGAAGTTTCTCGTGTATCATTTTGACACAGTCAACCTTTTCATCTATTTACATTGAAAAATGCTGAACACATTGTACATCTATCTAGTTAATAACACGATCACCACATTTAAAATGATATTCGTAAGAAATACGCGTATTCAAAGCAGATATTCGATGTTGACTTTTGAGACATGAATTCTCATAATAAAATCGCTAAATTCAAATTTTACCCGACGAATATTCATGAAAAATACCCCATTATAATATCTGTAACATACCTAAGACTTAAAGCATGCAATAATCCGAGATAAAAATGTAATTACCGGTTCTGCAGCACTGAAGGATATTCTGTAACAAAAAAAAATGGAGAAAAAAATATTAGTTAAAAATAGACAAATTGTAAATATTGCAACATTTAAAAATTATCGTAAAAACTATAAACGTGATTACGACGTATAATTCTATTCTTATTGATAACGATTCGAAAAAAAAAATGAAATGGAAACGCGCAACATAAAGTATCTAATCCTTACAAAATATTCAAAGTACATAGGTAAGATACCCAGCACCCACAACGCCACCAGGCACGAATACGTCACTTTGAAACTTTCACGAAGTTTTATCGCAATACACGAAACATGTGAGTCAGTCGATGATTAGAAATTCCATTTAAGTTCGGTTCGTTCAACGGTGACGTATTTCATTCTACAATAATGAAGAACGAAATACATAAAAATGGTATTATATGTATTCTCGTTGTATTTTGTATTTTTAATATAATTTCCAGCGAAGTATACATCAGCACAAAACTCGGACATTTAAAAGGCACCAAAGGCACGAGTCGAAATGGTAAAAAATTCAACATATTCTTGAAAATTCCTTACGCCCAACCACCAGTGGGAAAATTGAGGTTCCATGTACGTATAAAAATTTTCGCAGGTCTTTCTATCGTTGAAAAAAAAAAAAAACCTCCTCGACTAAACAACACATATCGTATTAATTCGCAGAATCCGGTACCCATTCAGCCATGGAATGGTACACTGGATGCAACAATCCACCCTCCTCTATGCACCCAATTATTACCAGTAGGCTTATTAGGAGACGAAGACTGTCTATACTTGAACGTGTACACTCCGGTAAGTAAATCTTTTCTAATTATTTAAAATAAATTCAAACATGACATCAGCTCTGGTACGTAGAATACGGACAAAACAGCCAAACTACCAGTTTTAGTGTGGATTCATCCGGGCAGAAGATTATTCGGAGATACGCTACCGTTTCACTATGGCCCCGAATACTTTATGGATAAACCGATGATAGTAATTACTGCCAATTATCGTCTAGGAGCGCTAGGTACGAATTAATCCAATTTACCTGCTGCTTCGTTTCATTGCTAACTTTGGCGTAGGTTTTTTCAGTACCGAGGACCAAGTAGCCAGCGGAAATTGGGGTCTTAAAGATCAAGCTGCGGTATTAAAATGGACTCGTGATTATATAAATGATTTTGGAGGCGATCCAACCAACATCACATTATGCGGAGAAAGTTCATCAGCTGTTGATGTAGCCCTACACCTACATTCTCCTTTATCTAGAGGCACGTAGTACGTACCTATGGTAATCCAATACCAAAAATTCGTTACAAAACGAGTATTTTAAAATTTCCCCCTCTTTCAATACCTACAGGTTTATTTCACAAAGGAATTTCCCAAAGCGGTCATCCCATGAATTTCAGGACGATTTTACCCAAAAGGGTCAGCATATCGAGAGCATGGTCTCTAGCACAACTCACCAATTGTCATAATCAAAGCGTAAAAACCTCCGAACAACTAGTCCAATGTCTGCGATTGCTTTCTCCGCAAGAAATAATTCTAAAGACTTACTTTCTATCGGTACGGTAATCTAAAATACATTTATAAAGAACGCTAGTTTTAGAGACTATAAAATGATATCACATCGTGTTGCAGTACGACTATGTGCTTCCGCACTCCATATTTGGTCCAGTGATAGAAGCAAAATCACCGGGTGCTTTTCTCACCAGTCATCCGGTACTAGAGCACAGCACTGCTGCCAATAAGATTCCATGGCTTTTAGGAGTGACCACAGACGAAGGATCGCAAAAGACACTAGGTATTGGTATAGAAATTCACATTCCAGCTATTCGCCCTTAATGGTTATCAGCAAATTTCGCTCGTTCCTCTCTGCCTCTAGGAATTTACAGCCGAAAAAAATGGTGGGATCATATTATTGCCAACTACGATCGTATAATTCCCGAACTTTTCAGCTACGAGCATTTACCAAACGCTACAAATATTACAAAAATCATAACGCAAAAATATGTAGGAGAAAAACCATTATACGATGCTTTCGAAGAAATATCCAAGGTAAGCGAATACCTTTACCTGGGTTCAACGATCGCTCAAGATTTACTTAAAATTTGCACCTAGATGTTTGGATTTTGTACAGTACAATTAGGTAGCATAGAATCGGCCATTAATTACGGAGGACCGACGTATTTCTATCATTTTGATCATCTACACGACGTACCTTATGTCAGAATATACTTAAAATTACTCAGAATGCACGCTAATAAAAAAACAGGTCAGATTAGCATTTTTCACTCTCTGTCGTTAAAATTATTCACCATTTTATTATATTTCACCACAGGTGTAATACATGGAGAGGAAATCAGAGGCTTATTTTACCAACCGAACATATTTCCACCAGTTCTCACAGGACCTGATAGATTTGTATCGGATAATTTGATTAATTTTTGGTACAATTTCGCGGCTTTTAGGTATTTCCATCAGACTTTCGAGGGAATTGCAATATCACAAACCTCGTATTAAAATATGTCGATTTTTACAGTAATCCCAGCGGACAAGGTGAGCAGGTATGGAAACCAGTACGTACCCGAGATTTGGAATACTTGTACATAAGTGCTCAAGAAATAACAATGAAATCGAAGCCATTTTGGCAAGAATTCGAATACTGGAAAAAAGATTTATCGATGCCACCTTTGCTTACATCTCGCATGCTCAATGACTCTAAAATATTAAGTGTTTTCATATGATATACGTGTAATAAATTTAATCCTGTAATTTTATACCAATCTTCGTACGCGAGAATTTTTCAAATAAATGAGAAACCACAAACTAAATTGTTTCAGTAGATAATCGCATTATCACTTTGCTAAGTTATCAAAAATTCGTAATACAAACCAGGTGGATGAATTATCACTTCCAATATTCAACACGTCAAGGATACGGACGAGTTGTTGATAATACCAAGATAGTGGGAAAAAAATCACGCTAATTTTCAGTACTGATATTTCCGGCGAAGCGGATAACTCGTCGGCATGGTTTCAACGAAAATCATTTCAATTGTTTTAATACTTTACGGTTTTTCTTTATCGAAATGTGCGGTATACGTGAATACCAAATTAGGTACCATAAGAGGTACGACAATGTTAAGCAGAGATGGCAAAAAATTCAACGCCTTCTTAGGAGTACCTTATGCTAAACCACCAATTGGCGAATTAAGATTTCAAGTAAGCTCACAGTTTCGCGAATAACGTTCGTTACCTACATTAAAATAATCGAACGTTCAGCTTTAATACCTTCAACAAATCGTAGAATCCAGTACAACCAGAACCATGGGATGGTATTTTGGATGCCACCGCGTATGGTGAAAAATGTATCCAACCTTGGCAAAGGAAAATAGTTGGGAGTGAGGATTGCTTGCATATAAATATATACACTCCTGCAACAAGACAGGTAACCATTTCAGCGTACCAATACAAAACACATCATCATTTTATTCAAAATTTCAGACAGAACACGAAGCAGGTTTTCCAATCTGGGTATTCATATACGGAGGGAAGAAATTATTCGGAGAACCGGCGCCGTATAAATATGGGCCTCAGTATATAATGGATAAACCAGTTATTTTGGTTACAATATCATACAGAATGGGACCATTTGGTAATTTAATGATAACACAAGTATTGAGGGAAAAGCCCAGTTACACCAGTACTGTAATCATGCTGCAGGGTTCTTAAGCACAGAAGACGAATCAATCACTGGTAATTTTGGATTAAAAGACGAAGTGGCCGCATTGCAATGGATCCAAGACCACATAAGTTCTTTTGGAGGAGATCCCAGTAATGTTACTATAACTGGAGGTAGTTCGGGTGCCATTGACGTTAATCTACATCTGTTTTCTCCCGCGTCTAAAGGTAAATCGTTAACTTTATTAATTTCGCGCTTTTACAATCTGCATCTAATCGTTTGGATTATTTATTGATTCGGTTAAAGGGCTCTTTCACAAAGCCATCTCTCAAAGTGGCCAAGCGCTAAATTCTGACGCGGTTCATAAATCTGGCGAAGCTCGAAAACTAGCTTGGAAACTGGGTAATATCGTCGGCTGCAATACCACCGTTTTGAAAACATCGCAAGATTTGATGAAGTGTTTAAAAACTATTTCGGCGATAGAATTGTCAAAGGCTTGTTTCAAAATGATGGTAGGCTTTCTCATATTGATAATTACTCGAGACAAGCCCCATGTAGATGTATTTTTACACAAAATTAATGTAATTAACAGCACGATTATATCCTTCCATTTATGCTATTTGGACCAGTATTGGAAGATAAAAGAAATTCCGGAGCGTTTTTAGTCGAAGATCCTTGCCTGAGCATACAAAAACCCATTAATATACCTTGGATGATAGGAGGAATCAAGGACGAAGGATCTCAAAGAGCATTAAGTATACTTAATCTCATTTACACCTTTTTTTTTTACGCTACTGCATGCAAAAATGTACACGAAAATTATTATTTTCAGCTCTGTTCTCGAAAGATATTATTTTACGTCACTTTGAAGAAAATTATCTGAAATTATTTCCACAATATTTTCGTTATTCGAATTACGAAAAAGCTACCGAAGTAACAGAAATAATTAAAGATAAATACATTGGAAATAAGAAGTTGAATGAATCATTTCATGAAGTTGCAAACGTTAGTATCTTCCACGCTAATTTTTATCACATTTTTCCAGTCACTGCATTTTTCTCTTTCTCTCAATAAAACAGATATATGGGTTCGGTAACTTTCATTTAGGAACCATTGAAACAGTTTTCAAATACAAAGGTCCAATTTACTTGTACTTATACGATCATGACAACAAGTACGCTTATCTTAAAACCTATTTAGAATTGTTGGCTACCAGAACCAAATTGAAATTGGGTAATTTATTTTCAAAAAAATGAAAAGTAATCCGCAAGTTTGTCATAATTGGAAAATTAAAGACATTTTTTGATGTCACAGGAGCTGTACACGGCGAAGAATTAGTGAGCTTGTACTACAATCCTCTTCTTTATCCGCCAGTTATACAAGGAGACGATCGCATTGTATCCGATCAAGTGGTTACTCTATGGCATAATTTTGTGGCCTATGGGTAGGTACCTGCAACCTACTATCTACATATAACGTGTTTAATTGACTCTGGCACCCCCCCCCCCTTTAGTAGTACGTAAAGTTGGCAACTTGTATCTAGAAATGCCATTAGCAGGAATTGGAAAATGAAAATACATGGAAACAAGTTGCCAACCTCACACTTTAAACACGATAAATTCTCACTTTCCTAAGGGAGAGGGGGCCTGATGTTGCCAGAATCAACTGAACCCGCTGTATTCTTAAACCCAACATTTATTTTCTTATTTTACTTTTCTAATTAATTCCGCCTAATTACTGCAGCAATCCGAACGGAAAAAACAATCAACAACTTTGGAAACCAATAACGTCACATAATTTGGAATATCTACACATCAATAATCTCACATTAACCATGAAAACTCGTTATTTCTTAGGACAAGAATATCAGTTTTGGAAAGAAATTGGGAGCCCAACACTTTGCAGCACATTTTCACGCTTATACGCAAATTGAAGTGTACTCAGTACCTACAAAAAAAAAAAAAAAAAAAAAAAAAACAATTTTCTACTCATTAACATTAACATACTATGTAAATAAGTAGGCGTTCGAATAAAAATACGGTAGTATTAATCTCATTCATTTCCATGATGGACAAGTTGCCTATCACAAAACAAAAAGGAACTTCGTTTTAGTAAGAGGAAACGAATTCGTATATCATACTTACTACAAACGAACAGATATTACGTTATTGATTCGTTTTTACTTCCTTTGCCTTCAAACATTCAATTTTAGAGATACTTTTATAAACTTATAATTAAACAGCAGAGGGCTGTGAGGGGGTGGAATAGCGCTGAAAAATCGAGACCCCCAAAAGGTGCTTCTTAGGTCCCTACTAAATGTACATTCCAAATTTCAGCTTTCTAGTTCTGTTTGGAGAAGAGTACTCAGAAAAATTCAAAAAATGAGAAAACCAGACCAAAAAACCACATTTCCGGGGATGTGAGGGGATGAAATGGAGCTGAAAAGTCAGGACTCTCAAAAGCCACATCTAAGGCCTCTACTGAATGCATATATCAAATTTCAACTTCCTAGCTAATTTTGGTGGGAAAATAAGGGAGGATCGGCCCGTTCTCAAGGTAAAAAAGGGGGAAAACCCTCATATCTTCCCTCCTAATTGACCTAGAAGGTTGATTTTTGGATATGTTATACAATTTTTGGATTCTCTACCAATTAACTCAAAAACGAATGATTTTTGTGTTTTTGACCCCTCAGCACCCCCTCCCACAAAATGGAGCAAAACTGAATTTTGTCCCCAGGGCCATCCCCACTCATATATATCTAATCCACCGCCAATTGAGTCGATTGGCAAAATGAGAGAGATTTTGGTCAGTATCGAGCAAAGTAAATAATTTTAATGTTCTGGGCGGAAAAAAATATAAAAAATTAAATAAAAATAAATATCTGATATGACTAAAAATTGTTTTAATCGTTTTCTAGGACCCCAAAATGGATTTTGTTGGTACCGCCCCCCCCCCCCACCGCCGTTTGTCGATAGATTGTAACAGCCTGGTTT
>FIZR01020624.1:0-26948 GCA_900060175.1 Ferrisia virgata | reverse complement strand
CATCATAAAAAAAAAAAATTTTTTTTTTTTTTTTTTTTTTTTTTTTTTGAAACATTAAAATTGTACTTAGGTAATTAAACGTTACAAGATACTGGATGTGGTATTTATTTGTGAAAAAAAAAAAATACACGTGTATTTGAGAGCCTTCGGTTTTTTTTTTTTTTTGCTAGTAGGTGGCTTATAAGAGCATACAGTACACATTAGATATTTATGCACATACTATCGTAATTATTTCTAAACCTATTAACATCAATACGTAGCAATAAAATTTGCGATTACGATAGAAACGTGGGTTATAGGATTGTTTAACTACGTATTCATTCGTATATATAACACACACACACACACACACACTCACTCACAAAATGAAAATATTCATTTATACCTACATATCACGCGTTACTTTATAAATCAATATATTCTGTTATTTGCGAATACCTCATCAATATGTAGTTTCAAGTTCAAATATAAGCTTTATATTTATACCTCGAAGCAATGTTCATTCTTCGCCTTCCCCAGCGTAGGATCCTCACACTACAGTTTAGAATCCAAATTTATACATCAGTGCTAAAGCCAATAGACTCACCCGAGGATCATAACTTTTTTTTTCCAAGCTCAAAAATTAATAAGAGGTAGGTTGTACATTTGTACGAGCAAAGATTGAGAATGACCAAGGATCCCCACACTTACAATTCAGCCAGGTTGAAATTCGATTTATAGTTCAGGCAAATCATACTTGAAAAAAGCATCGCTTAGGGATGCTTGAGAAAAAAGCACCGCAAAGCGATGATTTTTTCTTAATCAGCTTTGCGGGTAGGAAGGGTCCCCGATGGAGCTAAGAAGGCACATCAAGGGTCTCTACTACACACGGGACATAACTACATTTAACTTCCTAGCCCTATTTGGAGGGGAGATATGCGAGGGATAAACTCTAAAAATTAGAAAAATCTACCAAAAAACCACATATTTGAGGCTGCGAAGGGGTGACATACGGCTGAAAAGTCGAGACTCCCAAAAGGCAAATCTTGAATGCCTACTAAGTGTACGTACCTAATTTCAAGTTTCTAGCTAAATTTGGAGGGGAGTTATGTGAGGAGAAAACTCAAAAAATGAGAAAACCCGATCAAAAAACCACTTTTTTGGTGCAATTGAGCTAAAAAGTGGAAACTCTCAACTAAATGTAGGTACATACCAAATTTCAACTTCCTGGCTCAATTTGGGGGCCGATAAGGAAGTAACAGCCCTTTTTCAGAGTCAAAGAGGGGGGGGGGGAAAACCTCCATATCTGCCCTCCTAATTGACTTAGGATACAACTTTTGGTTCTCCATCAATTTGCTCAAAAAGGGGCTATTTTTGCGTTCTTAGACCCTCAGCACTCCTTCCTCCAAAATGTGACAAAACTAAACTTTGACCCAGGGTCATCCTCGCTCAGATAAACCTAATCCGTCGCCAAAGTGAGCCGTTTGACTGAATTGCAGCGATTTTGGCCGGTATCGAGCAGATTAACTGATTATAATATTCCGGTAAAAAAAAAAAATAAAATAAAAATGAGTATCTGTCATGGCTAAAAATCGATTTAATGGTCTTCTAAGACTGCCAAAAAATGGATTTTGTTGGACCCCCCCCCCCCCCCCGGGCATCCGCCGTAGTTGATCAGTAGACTCCAACAGCCTAGTTTTCATTTACATAAAAACATAGAAAATCAGACTGAAAAAGGACTTGCTACGAATTTCAAAATAAAAAGTTGTATTTAAATAGATATTTCATAGTGAAAGGCAGTAAAGGGAAGGTGGTGGTGTGTTGGGGGGGGGGAGGATGAGTGAAAAACTTTAAATTTGAGTTATATAAAGTACTAAACTACCGAAACTGGTACAAAAGTACTTCGAATTGTTTGTATTTAGTACGAATTTACTTTTTGGAAGACGATTTTGTTTTCATCATTTCATATGGTTCCAGCCTATTAACTTCCTCCTTCTCCTCACACCTTTATTTCCTGCCATCCTACCAACATAATTTGGTGTCTTATTGCTCTGCAAGCAATGAGAGGTCATCCGACGTAAATAAAATTGACGAGAAAAGTGCCTTGGATACCGATTTGAGAAAATAAATTTGCAACAACTAATATTTAAAGCTTTCGAATTTTTACACCTGTGCCATTCTCCAAAGTAAGTTATGAATTGAGATCTAATCGTGAATTCAACTTCAGTATCGTGTTTGGAGGTAAAGGAGGGGGTGGAGAGGGGGTCGATTTATGCGAAACCGCAAAACTATACTAACATCACCAACTTAGGGACTGCCTCAAGAAGAGGAGGAAGCCCTTTGGCCTCAAAAATTGGTACGATACTTCCATGATTTTATATCGGTGTTGGTACAGCAAACTTATAAAATTTTAATACCCTCCTTTTATAGGCGGTCGGTTTGTTTCTATTGTACCTGATACATTTAGTTTCTTCAAACAAAATGCAATTTTTTATCCTACGACAAATTGAACCAAAAAATTAGAGTAGGAATGTTTCTCGACTAATTTGGACAAGTTATACATAAATTTGCATCTCTCGCTCAAATTTTTTTACCCCCCCCCCCCATGTGCTACAAGAAAAATTTTAATGGTGTAATCAAATATGGAATACACATTGAACCACTTTACTTCTATATCTTTTTAGCGTATTGGCCATCATTTCGGAGAAACTCGTTTCTTTTGAGTTGTATCTGAGTTTTTTTTACGGATATGAATGACCTCTTCAAATTTTGTTTCAATTTTACTTGTTAAAATGAGCGAAAAAATTTCATGTATTCCTCTTTGGTCCAGAGCTGCAGCAATTTAAAATTTTCTGTGGTCATTCCTTAGTCCAGCCCCCCCCCCGACGTAAAAATTTTTGAAGACGTTCAAGCAAACGAACACATCTTTATTCTCAACATCTGGTTAAAAATCAAAATTTTTCCCCAAATACCTTCGAATATAAAGTTTTCTCCCCAGAAAAATGTGTTTTTCGTTTTTTTGAGTGCGAGGCGCAAAAATAGAGGAAATTTTTACTTTGATCCTAAAATTTAGTTTACAGGTACTCGATAATATTTTGTGAAAAATTTGAAAATTTGCAGAAAGAGACATTTTGTTTATTTTTATCGTTGAATAGCTTTCGGTAGGCTGGAACCTATTGAAGGCGAAGCTCCGAGAAGACTTTTGGAATAGGGAGGGGGGTGTCAGATGTTTCTTAATCAACTAAAAAGAATCCACCAATAAACCAAAATTGAGCTTTTACTCATAGGAATGCACGACAAAAGTGTAAGTCTTCCAGTTCAGAATCAATAGAAAATTAAAAGTAGTGTACATGTCAAAAAATAATTGTTCTGGAACCATAAGAAAAAAAGTTGATGTGTTTGAATTTTATTATTCATCTTTATAGGTCCTTTCACCGACGAAATCGGAATATTATTATTTTCAGGGGGGGGGGAGTTCCCCCTTCTCAAACAAGGCAAAATTATTCACCAAACAGAGATGTTTTTTACAATTTTCTACAACTGTCCAAAAAAAAAAATGAAAATTTTTACTCGATGTCAAAAGCCGAATAATGATTAAATTTTTCAATACTTCATCATCGATGTTTTTCGAAAAAATATGCCAGCGTAGATCACATAAAAAAACTATCCGTCATCCACCTATCAAACACCAATAACTGACCAATCCACAGCCTAAATACTTGAACGTACCACGGAACGGTGCAGATACTAAACATCCATCGAGCCAGCACGAATAAATTCACTGGAATACTTTTGAAAAACGCATATAGCGCGGATAATGATCGATATAATTTCACATATCAATGATTTCGTTGAGCTTGAGCTCGACTTCGAGCCCGCAGACGACAATCACGATAGACAAATAAGCCAACGTTATTGATAATTAAACGATTCGTTAAATTTCAATTGCCGCCTTGTTGGCGGTTATCGATGGTCTGAACGAGGCGACCGTTCCGCATCACCGGTCTGCTAATCAAATCACAACAAAGCATCATCATCGTCGTACGTACGTACGTATCTTCCAAATAACTATAAATAGTACAATTACCCAACCAAACCATCGACATTCGATTCGGTTTGTTGCGTATGCAAATTCCCGACCAGTGGCCGCACCTCACCTCCTCGTGCCGCTTACACTATTGTCTTCGTTCTGTAATTGAATAAGATTTGCATCGCAGCATCCGAGGTGAATTGTGTGGTCTCTGCTGTGCGAAGATCAAAGTTATCGTAGCAGGTTTATTCGATTTTTATCTCTTCAGCACAACGAATATTGGTGGTGTGTTTTTCGCATCTTGTGTATGAGAGATCTCGGCTACTTCGAGTATCTGTACTTGAGCGTAACAATTAATTGAAAAATGCCTGCATCTGGGTATTTGCTGATACTTGGCAAGTATGCGTAGTTCTTCTGCCAACGTAGTGAGGAGGTATTCAATTCACTCACGTGCGTGCGTTTTTCCTTTTTTTTTTTTTTTTTTTTTTTTTTTTTTTTGCTATCTATTCAGAAATGCAGTAAATGCTTGATTACGGGTCGTGGTGTGGTATAACGACGTTGATGGTGCTACATTCGCCATTAAATACATGTATAAGTATGGATAGGTACGTCGTAAAATGATAAATGTACGTATAAAAATGCAGCATTAAACAATTATCTAGTTCAAAGAAAATAAATACTCGATAAATGTCTCGTTTTGATTATACCTATCTCTCTACTCGGCTTATTACTGAAAGTATTACACTGTACACTGGAATCGTATGCACAACAGATGTTTAAAATATAAATACAATCGATAATCTCGTATAGATTCCGATAAAATCTACAACTTTTCATCCGCTGTGTAGTAAGTCTAAGCTTTACACAAATCCACGAGACAGTCAGAACATGCAAAAAAAAAAAATACACATACATATACAACCACGTCAGCATTTTAATCGTAAAATGTCGCAATGAAGCGACAGCTGCCGCAAACGTTACAATTAATCAAGCTACCGTTCAACTCAGTGGCACTGGCACTGGCACTGGCACTGGCATCGCAGTGCACTCGTAAATGATAACCGATTAGAAAATGTCGTATATAAAAAATATTGTTGAGTGAAATTAAAAGGGAATTTCTGACTCGTTACACGAGTAAATAGATTACAGAGTACGTACGTTCATCGAGAATATACCCATACTAATCTTCGTCGTATAATAGTTTGGTACATATTCCTGTGTACATTTTTCCAACACTTGCATACGTACGTACATATTACACTGTTGGTAATCGTACAGTAATAATAATTGTTTCGGAATGACGACGAAGGGAATACTTAAGGTAACAATGAAGCACTAATAAATTACGGCGGCTGTTTTATTTTCGCATCATTTTTTTTTTTTATTATAACACTGGAGGTGCGTATATGTGGAACTGTGTATACGTATTAAGAATATATACAGTATATTATAAGTACATAGGTACGTATAGTGGGCAGCATAACAGACATTATATTATTGTTTCGTTGCGTTATAAGGTAGTTAACTTTCACGTGCAAATACAACACTTCTATTTCATTCTGTTGTGCATTTCCGATATAATTCGTACATACATACTCTTATATGTACGTATTATAGCCATACGAATAAACAGTTCCGTGCTCGCGCTCAAGGCTTGTGAATTTTTTTACACAGGTATCGTAAATTTAATTTAATATCGTACACGTACGCGCACAGACTGCCATTCGTTACCATCAAACTATCGCCTACATAATAATAATAAGCAGTTGCCCAATGGATTCTAAAGCTATAAAAAAAAAAAAGTCACTTCGTTCTTATTTGAATTATTTTTTAACGACAAATTTTAATTAGCGGTTTTTACGTTGTGTAAAATTCGAAAATCGCGAACTATATCGTCAATTTAATGTAATATTCGTATTGGGCGACCTTGAAAACGTATATTTTGATACATCACACGGCATAGGTTTAGATACTTCGGTAAATTGGTATTGGTAGCGAGCAGGAGGGAAATATGTAGCGCACGCGGGCATTGCGCAGAGATGCGCGCACATGCCAACATCGCATAGAGATGCGCACGCATGCAGGTACTGCGCAGAGCTGTGGAACGCGTCCGCATACCAGTATTGTAGAGAGCTGCGCGCATGCGGGTATTGCACGGAACTATATGCGCGTGCTACCACAATTTCATTCGTTGTGTTAGATAGTTTGATTTTTTTTATTTTATTTTTGTCATATTCGTTTCTTCATTAGATCGGTTGGCTTGCATAAAATGTGCTGATTGATGGAATTATCAATTAATTTTTTTTTCTCAAGTCATGATACCGAAACAAGTTTGCTTCTGGTTCTATTTTTGATTTTACTGGTTCTAATTTTGAACTAGTTTTAAGCAGATTCAATTCCCGGTTCATGGCTGGCACATAATCTGATAATTTAGCAGTCAAGAGAGCGTCGAGTGAAAAATCAAAAAATAAGAATCGCTTCAAATCATCATCATGCTCAATATTTTTGTTTTGGTTCTGGTACCACTTTCAAGGGTTTGGTTTGGCTTCGCAGCTATTATTTCTTCCATTGCTTTCACTCAACTCTTGTGCACTGTTTCTTGGAGAACTGGAAGCTTACTTTCTAACATCGGTGAATTCTTTTTGATGTTGATGACTTGTAATACGATCATTGATCACAGTTAAGAAATGAAAATTTATCTGAGTTTTACACTGGATTCAATAATGCGAATTTAACGAGAAAAATTTCACAACATTTGGTTCGGCACCGGCAATATTCAAGCTACATGCGGTATTGTTTATAATACGATATATTTAGGTAGTCTACCTAAATAAATGCAAAATGAGAGGAGCGAAACAAATCAATGATAAAATCACTCGCCTTCATAACTTCACAATGAACTAAAAATAACAAAATTAGCTTTCGAATAACGATGAAATTCTGCGCCAGGAGTAAGAAAAGAGCTGCCTTTGACACAGACCAGACACTCGTTTGATAAAAACTTAAATCTTTCAATCCTGGAGTCACATGAAACAACTGATTTTCAACTATATCTGACTCTGAGGGCAATGAATTTTCCAATTTTCAATTCAAATACCGTGACTGTGAAGCTGACAAAGGATTCAACTTTCATGACCCAGAAATTTCAGTACTCAGCCTTCAAAGGGATTTTCAACATCTGATTCATAACTTTCACTTAATTCCCAGTGATTGTCCAAAAGTTGACTTAAGACTCCATCTTGATTCCAGAGTCAATCCGAAAGTCATTGAATCCGACTTTGTAGTAACTTCAGATCCTCGGGAATACTGCATTCGGCGAAATATAGTCATTGCAAGAGATTCTTTTCTGGATTTGGATTTTCATTCTTAAAAAAAAAACAAACTACATTCATGGAAGGGAGTTCTGCTGCAGCAGATAAATTATTTTCTGAACTAATACGAGTAACGATCAACTAATGAGATTCATCGATGAAATTCAATGTCCAATAACGATCTTGTAGGATTCATCGAGAACGGGAGAGGTGGACGGGGAGGGAGGGGAATTAAAAATCAGCATGAAATTCATCGTGCGATTAATTCCTGATTTTTAAAGGTCCAAAGTCAAAAAACATTAACTTGTAATCATTCAAATTAATAAAAAGTAAAAAGTATAAAGTGAGGATCTTTCAGTACTTTTGGGTTTTATCAGACTGGAAGATGGAAAACCAAGACACGGTCAATCTGGGTTTTCAAGTCAAAAAATCAAAAATCCATTAACAGAATTGACGAAGTACCTAGAAACTTTTTGACTATGGAACTTCATTCCATACCACTCCACTAAATCATGTGGACAACATCTTCCTCCCTCACTGTGGCTGTCCAGAAAAGAATCATGATGAAATATTAGAAAAGTGAATGATGCAAAAAAAAAGTCTCTATAATCTATCTTTTGAGCTGTATTCAGGCAAATGAAAATTTAACAAATGCCGATCAATCTGACCACCCTGCTCCCTTCCAAACATTACTGAATAGAATCAAAAGTTCAGATTTCTAAGTTCAGAGCTAGAATCAATGGAAATTCAAAGTTGAGCCACCGGTTATATAGAGGTGCACTTGAGATATTCAAATGATGAAAAAAACTATGCCATTCATATGCTTAAATTTGTCATTTGTAAGACTTCAAAAAGATAGGAATTCTCATAAGAAGGGAATTTGTACAGAGTGGAAATTCACAAAAGATTTTCAATGGTCTGAAAAGTTCTATTCTTTACATAAGATGATAAATTTCCACAAAAGCTCTGATTAAGTGGTAACCACAAATATGAGGACACTATGGCAGCAGAATATTATCTCCACTGAATTGCCAGTTTATCTCGATGGCGTTTCTTCAAAAAGATCAATTTAATCAACATAATATTATCGATGATATTCTTGCGAAGCTTTTGATAAAATATAACGACAGTTAGACTTGGCTTTCATTGATATATTTCGAATAAACATTTTTTATCCATTTTTTTCACAAGCACGTGCGAGAATTTCAGCATTCCTGAACTTGCTACGTAATCGTTGCAATTTAGTTGAATTCTATTTTTATTTCACCATTTGATAGATCTAATGTCTAGTTTCGCGATATGAACCTTTACGTTGTCCAATTCTCGTGAATACACAAGACCTTGACAATACTCGTTTCGTTTCTCGTTTAGATCATCTTTTATTCCACCGCACCGTTTTGGCGACGACCTTGTCAAATGTAAAGTTTTCATTACTATACAAAAATTTCCATATTTTATTTTGGGCTGTGGCGACACTACGAGATTTTACCGTTCGAATAACAGCTAAATTATATGTACATATATGTAAGGTGGTGCATCATACATCACTTCACAACAGATGGTTAACGCCACCTTCGCGCCGGTATGCGGTAATGCGAAGAATATGCCCTAAAGTGGAGCTTGAATTATTGGGTTGTTTGTCACGTTGCTTCTGCTAGCCGCATGAAGTAAAAATAAAACCATCATATCGAGATAATTTACAGCCAGCCAGTCAGCCAGCCTGCGTAATTTGTATTCCAACGTTAGAGGTATGAAAATACGTACACATACGTGAGTAATATACACGTTACATTGTTGATGCAATCTGTTTCAGTCTCAACATCCAAGTGAAGCCGGAATACAAAAAACCCATCAGCAACTTTGGCGAATTTTTCATCGAGGCGTGTGCGCGCTCAAGAAAATAAAAAATCTCTCGCCTCGGTATCCGCGCAATGACCCATATACTCGGCGGCCAAATACGCTTGTTATATCATTAAATAAATGGGTAAACAGAAGTATCACTATCAATGGTAATAACACTGGGCAGTCAGCCGATTGTGTACGTATATTTCCGGTACACAGTGTGGAATAGTGGATGGTCTCGCAGTCGCACTTGGCGTTATGTATACGTCGTAGTATTAATTGCTCGCTGGCCAAAGAAACGACAACGCGAACGATCGTTGGCATGTAAAATGATCCAAAAATCGACTATAAATGTCTTATCATCCAGACACGATCTCTCGCCTCTCGGCTGCAGTGTACTGCATACACACCATACAGACAGACAGGCAACAGAATCGAAAAGATTAGGTAACGATACGCGAGTCTATGTCTCCTACAATACCAAACATATACAGCATAATACAGTACACAACAGAACGTGACCACGATAATAACATTCGCTCAGTAGCGTACCAGGTACGCGATTCGAATATCAAAATGGTAGGCAAATTTACTCCACATCTAGCAGCGGGCAGCGATCGAATTTGCAGATACTTCCTCGGGGAAGAAGACGTAAAACAGAGAATACGTTTCGCGAGCCATTGTCGATTGTCGTCATACTTCGCCCTGTGGCTGCTGTCTTCAATGATAGTCGCGTACACTTGGGAACTCAACCAATACATACCTATAACTTTGTTAATTACCATAAATCGACATTTATGGCAATAAGGAACATAGATATTCAATTTATAACAACGCCCTATTTACCTAGTCGGCTATCTCGTAATTATTATTTAATGTTTGTACGCGGTACCGCGTTCTTGGTCCCGGTGTGCAAAGCGTTGAGTGCTCGAGTCGCGTCGGCTCAAATTACGTAATATTATGTCCAGCCAGGCCAGCTTCTGCGGTCCGATGAAAATACTCCTGGAATGTTCGTGTTGATAGAAGAAGAAGAAGAATAGGCGCGGAATTGTGAAAAATCAACTAATTAACAACATTTTTATAGATGGAAATACTCGTGTTTCGAGATCAAGAGTTCACATTGGTGTTGTAGACGAATGACGATGGCATATTGAAGGCTACCTACACCTGTTTCTGTATACCGTGAAATGAATAATCTTCAACTTCAAACCATTCAAAAATAGATCTATGCAATAGCTTAATCCTGTGATCTGGAATGTTAACATCAGTCAACAGCATCACTACACCAGTTATTTAATGAGCGTGCGAAATGAGTTTCAAGCCTAACAGAACCGATGGCTCAACAGCCGGAAAGTGTAAAATGGTATCTAAATAATCCATCGATTGTTTTGAAACATCAAGAATACAGCATATAGCAATATTAAAGACAAATGCTTCTTATAAGTTCATCCATTAGATACCGACGTTTCGAAAACTGAAGATTATTTCTAGCCTGATTTTCCAAGAAGAAAAATCTGACTATTACATAACACACTGATCTATCAGAAAAGTGGATGAAATCGAACGCTGGGATCGACTTCGCTCACTTACAATACTTTTATCATACTTCAACCCCCCCCCGCCGCTCCTATCATCATTTATTAAATTGCCAAAATAAGAGTGTTGTTCACAATAAAATTATCTAAATACAAATATTGCACCCCTCCCCTTTCTGAGCCCAATGTTGAATTTTTGAAAAAGTAACATCGTTGTCTATGGTGGAAATTATTGAAAAACGTATTTAGTTATTATACTTTTTTTTTTTATATTTCTTATATTTCTGAACCTATAAGATAAAAATTCGCGTCAAAAAAGAAAAAAATCCAAAAATAGTCTACTTTTTAGTACCCCCTTATTCGAGTTAGGGTAGGAGTTTTGAGCAAAATGAAGTATCTAGGGGATAGAGAATTCAGCATAGAATATTTTTACAGCCTTGCAATTTTTTGATTAGAAGCTTCCCGGACGAGATAAGAGGGAGAGAAATCAATTTTTTGATGGTTACAACTACCTCCTAGAATTAGCTTCACCTCTACGGGAGCACTTTCTTCCCTAATAATTTAAGCCATGAACTTTTTTGACTGAACTGGTAAGGAGAGGAGAGCAAAGATCGTTAGAAATATATACTCAAAAATCTAACGGTCTTCTGACATTTTCGATTTCGAAAAATCAGTTCAAGATCACCATGATCCCTCCTAGATAATTTAGACTGAAGCTAGAAGTTTGTTCTATAAAACAAGAAATTACACAAAATGATCCAGAAAGGGTGGCAGAGTTTCGAATTCAGCAGTTTTCCTAGATTTTCAGTAAAATCTCAATAATCGAACACCTGTAGAACTTTTTCTAATCGCTTCCAATTCCTGCATGAAGCCAAATTAAAGAAAAGCCTCTGGTGCCTCTCACAGACCTCCAATTTTCATCGTAACCAAGTGCGAGAGGGGAAGGGGTAGAGGGAACCTACGACAGGGATCAACTTGAACTTGAAAAGGGAAAAAAAATGCCCAAAAAATTACACGCCAAATTTCGGATCTTCAACTCAATCAGGAGAGGGGAGGGGTGGTGAGGGGGGGACTAGAACAGGAACCAACTCGAATTTGAAAATTGAAAAAAAAATAGCCAAAAAATAACAGGTCATATTCAATCAGAGGGAGGAGGGGAAAAGAGGCGAACTAGGACAAGAACCAAATTAAACTTAAAAAAAGGGGGCAAATCACCAAAAAAATAACATGTCAAATTTTGGATCTTCACTCTAATCAGGGGAAGGGGAGAGCAGAGAGGTAGGAGAGAAACTATGACAGAATTCAACTTGAACTTGAAAAAAGTGAAAAAGAACCCAAAAAATTACATGCCAAATTTCAGATCTTTACCTCCATCAGGGGAAAGGGGGAGGGAAACTAGAAAAAAAATTCAAACTGAACTGAAAACTTGGAAAGCGGGGAAAAAAATATTCAAAAAAAGCTAACTTCTCTATACCGCGAAGGGGCACAAAATAAGGTTGAAAAATCGAAATCACAAATAGGTGGAGTAAAAACCCATACTAAATGTATTTACCAAATTTCAGCCTTTTAGCTTAAAGGGTGGGGAGAGATGGACGGTCTAGGTGAGGAGCTAACTCAAAAAAAAACATACCCGCTTTCCCATAAATCCTCCTTTTTAGAAATTACAAGAGATTATAATGGAGCTAAAAAGTTGAAAGGTTGAAAAGGTATATTATTAGAACCCCTATTAAATTTACCTGCTAAATTCCAACCCACTAGATCAATCAGGGAAGCGGTGGGAGGAGAAGAAATAACTTTTTTCAGTGAGGTAAAACCCCCATATTCCCTGTCTTCACTGCCTTAGAAAGGTGATTTAATCTCGAATCAATTGGCTAAAGATGACAAATTTCCGCAACTTCGGCATTTCTTCCTCAAATTCTGGATATCCTCACTCATATGTGTTATTCAAATCTGATCTGTAGTCGATCAAACCGCAATAGTCGAATTTCAGCAATTTGGTCACCTTTGAGTAGATTGAATGATTTTATTGATCCAAGATGGCTGGTAAGGGATTGGGAATGAAATGAGAACAAAACCTGATAATGTTCTAGAAAATTACTTCAATCTATTGAAAAGTCCTACAATAGACTAGGAAAGAAAAACAGCTATCGAAGTTCACCTGAAGACGTAAAATCTTTTGTTACAGGCTCCAGAACACCTGGAAGAGGTCCATACTACGTAGTGACCAGTTGTTTGTTGAAAAACTGCCTCACGTACTCAAAATTTTTGAAGTTCTGGAGACAAAAAAATTTCCCTGGAGGCTCCAGAATATCTGGAAAATACGATTAATTGATTTTCGAGGTTAATATTGGGTGTTAACCCAATTTCCTTCTTTATAACTTCAATTCAGTGTATTTTGGAAAATATTCCATTTTTACTCCACATCGTACAGTCATTTTTGAAATTTTCAAAAATTCACTAAAATTCCAAAACTGAAAATTTAGTTAGTTTTTCTACCGATTGATTAGTTTTGTTCAAATTGGAAGAAACGGTTAGAACAGAATGTTCCCTTATCAGTTTTTAAACTTGAAGTTTTTGAAACGTTTCCACACCACTGGTCATTGGCGAAGTCATCAAATGTTTTGTTTGATTTCTGCTAATTCGAGTTTCGAACAGTAGAATAATTTCACCTCAAGGTATTTACTATCGATGCACCCTGCTTAATTGATTGACCAGAAAAGATCTTTTACCAGCGAATTTTAGGGATTACGATTTTCTACAATAAGATTTTACTTCTCACACACAAACTTAAGACATGCGAGTTTTAAAAATAGTTACCCAAACCCAGAATACACTGGTATCGCGCAATATTCTTATTTATGGTATAATTATTCAAACTATACACCATAAAATGTACTTACAGTGCAGCTATATCCGTTAGCGACACATGAACCTTTTCAATATAATACGTTAACCTTGCGAGGATAAAATCAAATACGCGTTTATCCGCAAAACGAATCTTATCAGCTCTCGGGTCTATTTTAAGAACACCGCACACATACCGTAAAGTAGCCAGCAAAAAAAAAAAAAATGCTTAATGAAAATGAAGGCAAAAACGTGTGTATCTTCTTAGGCTTACAGACGTTGACCGTTAAACGACGCTAATTCTATTATAATAGATTTCGTGAAGATACATAGGGCATAAAAATATATACATTGACGCGAACCGATCCGATCCGATCCGATCCGCGATCTGGCCCCTATGATTATAGGGCTCGCGTATACCAATCACCTTCGGCTAAAGCCGGCGTTTTATTGAATAAGCCAAAAATCCGTCGTCTCGAACTGCGTGAGGGCGTCATTATCACGATATTGTTTCTATTAAAAATAAATACTAATATCTCATTTAATAATACCGAGCGCCGCTTACGTGAATCGTTAATTTACGAGAGAGAGAAAAAAATGAAAATAATATTCCGCACAATGGGCTCGTACTATGTACATGCGACGACGATGTATACGTATTTGGGAAAAAAAATCGTAATCCAAACGTTTCATTATCATTGGCCCAGTAACCTAATATTTCGAATTACGTTCGAATCGTGCCCGTTTTACGTACCATACGCGTATGAGCCAGTTTACAGTTCTTCACTTTTGGATTATGGATTCTCTTTGACCATTATGTAATTTTTCTCTCTGCCTTTTTTTTTTTTGGTAAATCTTCGATTAATCAAAATACGTATTTACAGAGAGATTATCGGATCGATATTTGATAATCGGTCATCTTCGAGTAGGCAGATTGATTACCAACAATGAGATAATTCGTTGAAAACTAGGTATTTGAAATTTTATATTGAGCCATCGATGGTAGGTTTCAATTTCCATATAATAACTTCTTTATTCCATGACCTTTGGACTGAAGCAAAACGAAACGACTCGGTATACACGGAATATGGATCTTAAGTTCTGATCGATGCATTTTATTCATATTATCGAATTCAGATAGCAGGATGATTGCGACTGTGTTAGATGTTGGAATTTCTCATAAGAGGCAGGAAGGTATAGAGCACTTCCAGCGAGATAAAAAAAATAGTAATCGTGTTTCTTCTCAAAAAAATCAAATACAAAGGGTATGCTCGGGGTAGAAAATTTGCAAATGTCAAAAATAGTAAAATATAAAAAAAATTACATTATGATCAAATTAAAATACCAACGCAACGTACGAAAGATGAAAAAAAGTTGGCTTGATTTTCTCTCGTCAATAAAACTAAGCCACAACCGACAATGGAAGTACACATTTTGGAGTATACGTATTAGAAAACCAAAACAAGACCATTTCCAACCATGCCCGACATTTAATTTTTTTTCTCAAGACTAAAATTACTTATTGGGCTTGATATTGACCTAATTCGTTCAAATTCAGCCAGTAGACTTAGATTAGCAACAGATTACATGAAAGTGGCGATGATCTTGAATCAGAATTCAGTTGTGTCCCAAATTTAAGGGGGGGGGGGGTCAAAGGGTTAACATCACAAAAATTTCCTTTTTTTGAACCGATTGATAGCGAACCAAATGTTGCATAACATAACCAAAAATTAGCCTCTTGGAGCAATTATGAGGGGAGGAATAACGTTTCCCCCTACCTTAAACCTTGAAAAACGTTGGTTATTGAACTAAGGAGCTAAAATTTAAGATGCATGTCAAGTAGAAGTCCTACATGCTCCCAATTGGAGTTTCCAATTATCAGTGCCATTGCACGTTTACACATCTTCATTTCACCAAAAAAGTCACCGTTGCACTACTTTTGCTATTTTTAGTAACTAAATTTATTTTGTGCTTAAAACATTGAAAAAAAGTTGAAAACAAAAAAATACGTGTGTTTTATAACCTTGAAAATTTGTCGTCTAATCACGGCGGGGGAGGGGGGCGATTACATGTGAAAAAATTTTCTCCTAAACACAGGATGTCCCAAAAAGAAAATACAACACGTGTTCACTTCCAAAAAAATCAAATACGGAAAAAAAGTCTAATAGGATCTCTCAAAGGGCAGAGGGGAGAGGGGAGGGGTGATGCCATCAGCATGATAAAAAAAACTTCTCCCACATTGAGGATGTCCCAAAAAATACACAACGTCTTTACTTCCTAAAAATTGAAATGCGAAAAAAAGTTTTGTTGAATCTCTCAAGGGGCAGAGAGGAGGGGAGGTGCCTTCAGCATTATAAAAAAGAATTTTCCACATACAAGATGTCCTGAAAATTTTGAAACGTATTTCTTGTCGGTAGTATCTGTTAACCCTCCCCCCTCTTCACACCCAAATTGAGATAGCAAGTTTAAAGTTCATATGTAGACTTAGTAGGGACCACAGATGTGCCTTTTGGGGGTCTCGACTTTTCAGACCCATTGTCCCCTCTTACAGTCAAGAAATGTGCGGTAAAAGTTATACAAAATAACCAAAAAGTAGCCTCCTGTATTAATATGGAGATAGAAAATGGGGGCTTATTCATTTTTCATTCTTGCCCCTCCGCTCCAATTGAGTACTAAAGTTCATCATGTAATTTATTGGATGTACTAAACGAGTCTTTTAAAAATTTGAACTTTTCATCCCCCTCCCCGGAACTAAGAATAAAATAAAATCACAACATACCATTTTGCTACTTGGAAAAAATTTCATTTTTTCAAAATATTTCCACTCTATTCATCATAGGTATCAATGACCTTGCCAACTCCATCTCTCTCTTCGCCCCTCAGTCTCACTTGGACTCTTTGAACGTCATTCATAATACTTGCCTCAGACTAATTACAAGAGCTTTTTGCATCACACTAATTGATAGGCTCCTACGCGAAGCAGCAGAACCTTCCTTAAACATCCGTAGACTCTACATCTCCCACATTCTTGCAAATCCTAACTGCAGCATCACCCTCCAATTCATGGTTTTACAAGACACGCTATCCTACAGCAAATGTCTTCTACATCAAACCCACTTAAAAAAACGCTATCATCTCTTTCTTTTCCACAAACATCAATCCACCATGGCTCACTTACTCTCCAAAAATAGACTTTTTTCTTACCGATCTTCCCAAATCCCAAACCAACCACCAAATCTATATCTAAAACTTCAACGAACTTTTCAGCAAATATCCCAACTTTGTACAAATACACACAGATGGTTGCAAAACATCAAATCAATCCGGCAGCTCAATAGTACTAGACAACTGCTGAATCTCCTACCTCACTTCCGCCTCACTTCACCATCCTCTCAGCTGAATTTTATGCTATAAAACTAGCTATCAAACAAACATTGTCTTGAAATCACACCTAATAATTTCCCAATTCTTTCAGACTCGTTATACGCTTTACCGTCCTTCTCAAATTACCATTAAAAAAAAAAAGCATCCTCTATCCCAAGAGATAATATAAACGTTATCCTCTACAGATAAAAACATTATCCTATGCTGGATTCCATCTCACTCAAATATCCACAAAATGACCTAGCAGGCAAACCATTAAAATTTCCTCAACCATTTCTCTCAAAGCCAAGATGGAGCTGTCTCTAGTCCAGTCCATTGGCGTATATTCCGCAGCCATAATATCTTTTTCCTTCCGGGTCCTCTGTGCCCTCCTTCAATCTTTCCATGAATAATCACTTTGATGAGTTCATACTTTGGTCCTCGCAGTACGTGACTAAAGAATCCAATTTTTCGTTTTTTAATGGTATCCAAGTAAATTTTTCATCTTAACGAAGGCTGTTTTTGCTTATCTGATTCTCTGTTTGACTTCAACTTCAGGCGACAGATTCTCACTGATAATGCAACCTGAATATCAAAATTCCTTAACCTTTTCAATCTCCTTGTTATTAACAATAATCTTAGTATTCTGGCCAGGGTCTCAACTAACTATCATCCATTTCGTTTTCTTTTCATTAATATTGGAGTCCATATCGAATTCCTGCTTCATTAACTCTATCTAAAATCAGTTGTAATACCTTTGTCAAATCTGCTATCAAGACTGTGTCATCGGCGTATCCCATGTTGTTTATGTACTTCCCATTTACCTTAATTCCTTTTTCCATTTCCTCGAGGGCCTCTTTAAAAACTTCGTCAGCGTAAACGTTGAATACAAGCGGAGAAAGGATACATTCTGGACCCCTCTGCATATCTGAATATCCTCAGATTCATCTCCATCCACAAGGATTGCCGCTGATTGCCTGCAGTATAGATTTTTGATGATTCATAAGATCATATGGGTTGACTCCATGTTTCCTGAAAATTTCAATTAGTTTGTCATGTCGTACACGATCGCAGGCTGTCCCATAATCTATGAAACATACGTGTACGTCTTTTCTTTGATCAAAGCACTTCTGCAGTAGAACATTTACAGCCAGCATTGCCTCTCTGGTTCCAAAACCCTGTCTAAATCCAAATTAACTCGCGTCTAGCTCGCTCTCACATACAGGTCCAATTCTAGCATGTATTACCCTGATGAAGATTTTCAGAAAATGACTCATATACGACTTATCAATCTATAATCATCGCATTTACTGGCTGATGGCTTCTTTGGTATTGTGACTAATGTTGATCGTAGCCACTCTTCAGTAAGTCTACCAGTCCTGTAGATGTTGTTAAATATGGAGGTCAGTTGTTTAACGTTTTCTTCGTCTAACACTTTCATCACTTCGCTAGGAGTTTCATCTGGCCCTACAGCTTTTCTCAATTTCCCTAGGCTAATTGCGTGTATAACTTCTGATTTCATTATTTCTTGTTCTTCCTATTCAGGTACAAGTATTGTTATTTCATCCTTCTCGTCGCAATAAATTTTTCCAATAAATTCCTTCCATAACAGCCGTTTTTCTTCCGAGTCTAGCATAAGTTTACCATCATGTGCATAGAGTTTCGCTGTTGTTTTTCTTCGATTTGTACCCGCTACCTCTCTTACTTTACGATGCACATTTATCGAGTCATGTTTTTCTCGTATTCTTCTACTTCACATTTTTCGTCCAGCCATTCAATTTTCGCCTTTCGAATATTTCTTCTGATTTCTATATCAATTTCTTCATTTCTATCATTACCTTTTGCTACTCTTCTCTTCTCTTCTCTATTAGCTCTAAGTATGTAGCTTTTTCTTCACAGGTCTTCTTTTCAGTTCGTTTCGACAGATCTTTCTGATTTCATCGCTGAACAATGAAACTCGTTTTTCTGGATTTTTTTCTTTGTTCTGTGCGTACGCATCGTTGAAGTCTTATTAATCTGCCACTAGTAAACTGAAATCAATCAAAAACACAACCATCCCATGGAAAACTCTATCCCAAACCCTGAGACGAAACAAAACCATCTTCTCAGACTCCGAACAGCTCACTTATCCCTAACACATATCTAAATCCTCAACAAACAAACAACCCCAACCAAAATTCGACTCATGTAACATTGCAATTTCCATAAAATACATCCTTATTGACTGCCCCAAATTCCAGACTCAAAGAAATACCTACTTTACAAACGAACCAATCCAGACTATTCTCTCCATACTTTTACAGGCGGAGAAAATTTTTTCACCCATGTTCAATCTCATCCCACCTTCCCAGGGATGTTTATGATCCGTATTGAGTAAATATTTGAAAAGCAATGGATACTCGATACGGATCATGATACTTTGTACTGTTTGTTTTTCTGCAGACAGCGATGATATTACAAACCAAAAAAATGCTCTAGTCATTTTCAAAAGTAATGACGTCATTATGACATGAAGTGTTGAAAGAACTAAAAAGTACTTGTGATATCCTTGCCCCTTCCGCCATTAAAGTTTCTACAGTGTTGAAATCATACTACCATCTCAATTCGCTAAGTAATAAAATCACAAGTCGTCGTTCAGATTAGATACACTCATTGATTTATTTAATCCAAATAGCTACGTCTACGTATATATTTATCATATACAAAAATAAGGTTTGGCAGCCGAACCTATATACCAGGCGTAGAATCTGGACGATCAATTACACATAAACGCAGGTAATAAACCCATAAAGAGCTGCTTGAAATACCATTAACTATCTGATCTAATAACAACGACACCGAAGACGACGTCATTACAAGAACGCTACCGTCTTACACTCGGGCCAAGAAAGAGGCGGATTACATAAACCGCTTATTACGAACCGCGAGTAAGATAGCTGTATAGGTATCATTTTTTAAGACTCGAGGAAGTTTTTTTTTTTTTTATTGTTTACTTTTTTTTTTTCACGTCTTATTCTACGATTCGTAGGTAATTCCGAATCACTCGTTTGCACCATTTTTACTGCCCAGCTATCTTTACAGCACAGCGCAGCAGCGCAGCGCGAAATCCCACCTTACGTATACGATCGTATAAAAATAACCATTATTTTTACTGCATATATATATATATATATATATATATATAAAATATTTTATATACATAGATATACATGTATTATAATATACAACGACGAACGTGCGTATGAAAATGATAATTGCAGTATAAGTAAACTAAAAACACATCCACGTCGCTAAAGCAAACGAACATTACACGTTAACTAGCCAAATTACGTAACATTGATCCGAAGCATAATTGCTGAAAATATTGGAATTCCATTTTACACTGCGGAGCCATACTGCGGTATAGAAGATGGAGCATTACCCAATTAAATCCACGCGGTCTCATCAACTCGATATCACGGGTCGTTTAAGATGAAATAACATCTTACACAGATAAGTTAAGTATACGAGTTACACACACGTACCGTCGTCGTATTCTAGCGTATTTATTAATTGTCCAGTGCAATTTTTTTTCGCGATGGTCGTCGAGCGAAAAAAAAGCTCATTAAAAAAATTTCATATACTACCTACGACGACGACGAAAAGAATGGTAACTCTGCTCTGCGGATAGGTATGTGTGAATTTTTTTTTTTTTTTTTAGTAGACGAAATAGTACGCTACAAAGCAACGGGCGGACGCGAAGAAAATTACGTAATTAAAAACATCGCCGCGCATCGTTGTAAACCTGAGAGTTCTCTTTTGTTTTTTTTTTCTTCTTCTGTCTGGGTCAATGGTTATGATGATGGCGAAGGTGAAAGAGGATGTTGGAAATTAAACCTAGGTGTACTGGGTAAGGTAAGGTAAGGTACTTCGATACTTATTTGTGCTATTATTGTACACAATATCCATGGCCTATACACATCGGAATACGAAAATTTACCTCGATATCGAGTTTTAACGAAATAAAAAAATGTGGCATTTCCGATGTTAACATTTTGAAAATAATTGAACATATGGGTACTTAATAATGCTAACAATAAGTATATAAATAAGTTTTCATTGAAAAAGTACACCGTATAAATGTATTAATCGTGTTTTGTATTTTTATTTGCCTTCGAGGCCGAGTGTTTATATAAAGGACAATTTCGATGTTTTCATTTATTTTATTTTATTTTATTTTTTTTTCATATATTTTACAGTTATCGTCAAATTCTATATCCTGCTTTAAATTTCCATTATAATATCACGGATGTCGAGATCCGAGGTGACACAGAGCAAGTCTCTAACATCAGTGATCATGGAAAACTTGAAATAAATTAGAAAATATCAGTTATCAGGTAGCCTAGGCTAAAAGTTGAGAAAAATTCATTATCAGCGAAATCTATTAATTTTATTTAGTTGGAACGGCTACATGATTAAGTTCTATACGTGGGGTAAAAATTATTTCGTAATTATAAGGTCACATTTATTCAACTTGGACATTTCAACATGAAGTACAAAAATTATTTAATACTTTTTCATCGAAAATTGAAAAATTTCATCAGAGACTTTTTCACTCTCAACATTTTATCAAAAACATATACCATCTTTTCCATTACTTTAATTTGTTCAAAGTTCAAATTTTTTTTCATAATTTTTTTTTTCATTTTTTAAAAATTTTTTCTGTTTTTTATTGAAAGATTTTTTTGATTAATCAATTTTTTTCAATTATTTAATTAAGTTTTTTTTAATTTTCAAATTTTATTTTTATTTTTAAATTTTTATTTTTTTATTTTTTTAATTTTTCTATTTTTTTTTTTTTTGTTTTTCAATCTCTTTTACTAGACTGCCATGTCAACATTTCAACATGAAATGTGAAAGTCATTCATAATCATCTTTCATTAGGGGTTTTCGACCAAAAACTTCAAATCAAAAACGTCACGTTTTCACAAAATGACCCCAGTCCTAAGACACATCCATGTCAAAATCACTGGAAACAGGTGGGAAAAAGGCAAAAAAAACTGTTCAAAATGTAATTTTACACCTCAAAACATACAAAAATCACCAAAAACATAGGAAAAGGTAAGAAAAAAGTTACTTAAAACATCACAATACACTTCAGAAGTCGTGAAAAATCGATAAAAATTTTAAATAACCGTTAATTTTTCGCTAGAAAGGTGAAAAACGATGTAAAAATCATTCAAAGGGTCTTTCCAAAAAATCAAAATCAGAAATAAAAAAAAAGTGTAAAATGGTGAAAAAGTTGCGAAAAACATTCCACTACAACTAAAAAATCGTAAAAAATTGAATAAAACTGTTCAAAACTGGTAATGTTTTACTTTTACGGTGTAAAATAATGTAAATTTTTCCAACATTTCATTTCACAACTTAAAACTTGAAAAAAATAAATAAAAATTTTCAAAAAACCATATAAAATGACGGAAAAATTATTTAAGACGTAACATTAATTACATCTCAAAAATTGTAAAAAATTGCAAAGAATCTTCAAAAATTGCTAATTTTTGGTTTCTGAAGTTTGAAATTGTAAAAATCAGCAACAATGTTAATTCCAAACTTCAAAAATGAGAAATAAAATTACAAAGTAACGTAAAATTATGTAAAAATTGTTGAAAATATTATCATGATACCTCAAAAATCGTGAAAAAAATGCAAAAAAATGACAAAAAAATTGAAAATTGTCAAAAAGCGTTAATTTTTGGTTTCTAAGGTTTGAACTCGTGAAAATCTTCCAAATTTCAATTCCATAAACTCAAAAAATATGAAAACACATTCAAAAAGAAAATAAATCAAATAATGTAAAAATTGTTCAAAATATTACATTATGCCTCAAAAATCGTAAAAAAAAAAAAAGAAAAAACGTTTCAAAAATCAGTAATTTTTGGTTTCTCAGGTTTGAAATCATAAAAATTGTCTCAAAATATCAATTTCAAACTTGAAAAATATGAAAAAACATTCAAAAAAAAGATAAAACAATACAAAATTCGTTCAACACATCACAATACACCTCAAAAATCGTAAAAAAAATCCTCATAAAATGTGTAAAATGAAAGAAAAGTTTTAAACATCACTTTACACATCAAAAAAATGCAAAACATTCCAAAAAATCGTTAATATCTGTTAGTTTTTGGTTTCTGAAGTTCAAAATCGTAAAAATCGTGCTAAATGTCAATTCCAAAATTCGAAAAACGTAAAAAAATTTTAAATAATTAAAAAATTATTCAACAATACCGCATCACAGTTTTGAAAACAAAAATCGTCAAATAAAATGCAAAATGGTGAAAAAAAACGTTACGTTTAATTTTAGACTTTTGAAAAGATGTCAAGTTGCTTAAAAGTTTACATTTATACACCTCAAAAATCGTAAAAAGTCGCAAAGAATGTTCAAAAACCATAAAATTTTGAAGTGCAAAACGATGAAAACCATCTTTCAAAATATCAATTCTAAAAACCATGAAAAAAAAATCATCAAAAAGTATGTAAAAAAGTGAAAAAATTGTTCAAAATGTCATCGTACAATTCAAACATGAAAAAGATAAAATATTTTCAAAAAAAAAAACACAAAAAGCGATGAAAAAAATCACTCAAAATTACTATTTTATTGTACTAAACCCTCCCAAAAAAATCTTCAAAGAAATGTGTAAAATGAGGAAAGAGTTCACCTTACACGTTAAAAATCATAAAGATCAAAAATAATATTAAAACAATCGTTGTTTTTTCTTAGCAAGATGTAAAACGATATAAACATCTTTTAAAATCTCGTTTCGTAGCTTAATCTCGGTTCCCTCCTCGAAAGGAAAAATTTTCAAAAGAATATAAAATAATTTAAAACATCACCGTATACACTTAAATTGTAAAAAATTGCACATCTTCAAAAACCTTAATTTTTGCTCCTAAAATGAAGCGAACAGATTGAAAAATAGTAGAAAAAATAATTTTACAGCTTAAAAAACTAGTCAAATGAAAGAAAAATTTGTTTGAAATGTTACTTCAAAAAGAGAAAATACGCAAAAAAATTTACAAGAAACCGTCAAAAAACAATTTTCTACTTTCGTAACTTCAAATTAGGAAACATTTGTTCACAGTGTCAATTTCATGTTCAAAAGAAACGTAAAATTTTGAAAAATTTGCTTTTAAGATGTAAAATTGTGGGAAAAATTATTCAAAAGGTATCACTTTAATGGTCAAAAATCGTGGAAAAAAAAATCAAAAAACATATAAAATTATGGAAAAAATCATTCAAAATGTTTTTTAACACTTCAAAAATTGGAAAAAACTTTACAAAAACTGATACACTTAGGCTTTCGAGGTAGGAATTGTCAAAAAATCAGAATACAACACTTTGGACAAGTTTATAACGGCGTCTATTCGCTTCCTCTCCCCTTACCTTTAATCTGGGTACATTTCAAACCTCTACAATCAAAATTTAAACCCTCAATTCTCAGAACATTCAACTTTTGTACAATAAACACTGACTTTTTGGAAAAACCTTTCGTTATCAATTACTCATTATTAATTCCGTTCTTCTTTCTCTTATCAATATCGATAGTTCATCAACAAACTTCACCGTACAACCACCCCCTCCCCTCTCCTCCCCCATCAATGAACACCTCAAACGATAAAACGTCATCATCTCATACCCAATCATCACGCAATCTCTTCCATCTACCTTCATCCCATATAAATCACACTCGATGATAGAAAAAAAAAAAAAGAAGAAAAACCTACATTATAATAATAAACAACATTGATAAACCACCGGATACATTTGAAAGATCAACTTGTCTCAATAAGCAAACCACAATATGAGACACACAAGGTATGCAATGTGTAACTATGCAAGCAGAGTAGTAGTAAATTCAACAGGTTTGTTCACGTGTCGCTTCGGGTAAATACAACATTCATCAATCGACGAATTAACTTGGCAATAGTTAAAGAACACGCTGCACCTGGTTTTTTCTTTTAGCTCTGTTACCAAGATTGATGGCTTCATAAAGGATAAAATTACAAAGTTAACAATACATACACAGCATCTAATTTATGTAGGCGTTTTATAAACAAACACCAAAGAGGTGAGAGTGAGATACTTGACACCGAGTGTTGATGTCTCGATCGTAATAGTATTTTTCGATGAATTTATACATACATACGTATGTAGGTAGGCATTCGATTTAAAATTTTTTTTTTATTTCGCATCGGTTACTTAAAACAACTCTCTCGCTATTTTTATTGTTTTCAAAATGTTACATAGGAATAAACTAAACACACGTTCATTTTTTTTTTTCGTAATCATGTGTCAATTAAACCTCTCCGGTACTTGCAGATAAAAAACCACCATTGCAAATATATCACCAGCATCATATTACAACATAGTATAAAAATATGTAGGTAAGTAGTCGTCTAAGTACAGGTACTCACCAATGATATTTTGGCGAAATTCATGTTGATTTATGTATTTGAATAAATTAGTAAAAAAAAAATAGAAATACAGGAATTACTGACAAAAAAACACGAAATTTTTTTAAGCACGTTTCACGTAGTTAACTAGAAAAAAAATTTCATCTAAGCACATAGATAGTGAAAGAGAGTGAGAGAAAGAGGTAGATATAACAACTTCACCACCGCAAGTAGTCTTCGTTCGTGCGACGAGAAAAATTTTTATCTTATAAAATAAATATTATGATAATAATAAAGATCGGAGGAACGGTGTAGCACACGATACCGAAGCGCGTATTATTATGATAAAGACCGAGCGTACCTGTTTATTCTTAACGAAATCCGGGCAGGGTGCGCGACTGGTAGGGGAAGGAAGATAATATTATAGGAAATGTACTTTCACGGTCGCTCCGTTCGTTACTGAATAAAGACGCCGTGTCATGTGTATTTACTCTCTTTCTTCGCACATACCTCAACCTCTTTTTTCTTCTTCTTCTTTTTCTTCTTGTTATTTTTTTTACCGCACAATAATACTTCGTATTTGCCAAAAAAAAAAAAAAAAAAAAAAAAAAATCATACACACGAACGACCTTAATGGAAAAAAGTGGTGTGTGCGGATTTGGGGATGGAACTGGATCCGGTACTATAAGTACGGTTCAATAATTAACGTCAAAATTTCAAGGTCGTCATTATGATCGTCGTCGTCGTGGTCGTCGCCGCCGCCGCTCGGAAATCACATAATCGTTTCTTTAATTATCGCCGTGTACTAGATAATTTCTCGTATACACTGTGTATAGGTACAATTACATATATACTATGTATATTGCTTTTGGTATTCGTTATACTTACATAGTAATTCCATCTAGATCTCGATTACTTCCACGCCGTTAGTTATTATTTCCGAATGTGCAACCAGATGAGAGGCAAAAAAATCCATCTTATTTCCTTACTTCCTTCTGCCTTCGAGTACAGCTACGTCGTGTCGTTTTTTTATTTCTCTCTAATTTCTTTCGAACCTTCGATGCTCCTTCCTCAGAGATCTCGTCGAGCTTTCCAATTATGGACTTATTGGTATATACATATCGCTTCGGTATAAAGAAACATGGCAGCAGCGAGAAGTTTCGAGTTGGTTAATTAATAAGACAGAAAAACGTACGACGACGTCCTTTTATCAATTAATTCTCGTTATCGTTGTCGTTTCAAATTCTTTTCTAATTACTACTCAAAAAGAGAGTATTTCCCCTTTATTGTTTTTTTCCTATTTTTCATTCCGCGTTGAGCTTTCGAAAAAGCTAAACTATTGGGTTGTGTTTTTTTTCCAAAAGAAAATCGTTGATAAGAGCAGAGGTGAAAGTTGCACGTTGATCGCAGATACCGGTTGAGTGACGTTTTGAAATGCGATCTAAGTAAATCCATATTCCCAGCTTTTACCATGTATAGTCCCTCCTCGCAAGTCGCACGTATTTTTTTTTACAGGTTCAATCAAAATGGCTGCAGTATACTGTCCTCCAGTGCCGCGCTTAGCAATAGGCTAACTAGGCTATAGCCTAGGGCGGCAAATTTTAGGGGCGG
>FIZR01020623.1:0-10162 GCA_900060175.1 Ferrisia virgata | reverse complement strand
ACCTTGCGCGGCCATCAATTATATATATGTGTTCGTTTTTTTAGTTAGATAATAATTTTGTTTTTTATATATCCTTAGTTTTGTTGTTTTTTATTTGAGAAAAGATTATATTAGTTTTTGTTTAAAGAATTCGGAAGTGTTATTTCGCGGAAGTGTGTGAGGGCCGACGCCCTAGGTCCGTGTAAGATTCGGGCCGGTAAGGCCACTGAAAAAGCCGTAATGGCTTATTTATACTTGTAGGTACAGTTTCGAAAGGCAGTCCCTTTTATTTTTATTTTTTTATTCACCTCATGCTGCTGCCTCTCACCCGCTCGGGAACTCAAACCCTGATCATAAAAAATTAGCCTGCTTCAGCATGACAGGCACATTTAATTAAATGAGAAAATGGCCTATTATAATTTCTATAAATAGCCATGACTTCTCAACGTTAACGTATAACTAACCTAACCATGTACATAGCTCGAGCAGGTATATGTTGTACAACTGTAGCCAGCGTATACTTCATCTCACTCGTGTACGACTAAGCGAGGCGACCACAATTTCTTGGAAACCAGTGAATAACAAGATACAGATTACTATCTCCAACAAGGTACCCTTAATACTGCTAATTGTGGGAACCGAAAGTTTCTTCTCTTTTAAAACCCTTTTTTCGAAATTTTCTCAGGGTGAGATATTCAGCCCAATCCCGCAGATTAATAAGAAGCTACCACGTTTCACACATATCATTTCACTATGCATTTTTGATTCACCTTCAAATTCCAACTAGTCTAAATTTTCCATAGAAATCAAGTTCTTTGAGAATTATCAAAACTTTGCAGAATGTTTTTTTTTTTCCTTTCCAAACATCGACTTGTGAGGGTACCATTGAATCATTTCTTCCATAAATGCGAGAACTTACGAGAACCCCAAAGCGAATTTTTTCAATCCATTACTCCTGGCTTCAAAACTGCAATACACCGATAGTCCGCAATAGCTTGGTACTTTTTTTTGACAAAATGAAGTAGAAAATCAGGCCAAAAAAAATCAAGCGGATCATTGGATTGACATCAGTGGATACATTTTTATGGCTTAAAATGACTTCAGTGGACTTATTTTATGAAGCATAGATTTAATGATTTTATGTTGAAATATTGAAGAAAATTAGAGATGTGACATCAGTGGACCTTTTTTTTTGTGAAGGATTGATTTTATGATTTTAAGTTGAAATGTTGAAGAGAATTAGAGATGTGATTAGTGGATTGTCATCAGCGTGGCGTCACCATTGGACTGACATCAATGGACAGATTTTTATGTCTTAGATTGACATCAGTGGATAGATTTTTATGGCTTAAAATTACTTCAGTTGGCTTATTTTATGTAGCATAGATTTTATGATTTTATGTTGAAGTATTGAAGAAACTTAGAGATGCTGTTAGTGGACCGTCAACAGTGTGATGTCATCGCTGGCCTGGCACTAGTGGACAGACTAATGGTCTTGAATGCCATTAGTGTACTTTTTTTTGTGAAGGATTGATTTTATGATTTTAAGTTGAAATGTTGAAGAGAATTAGAGATGTGATTAGTGAATTATTAACAGTGTGGCGTCACCACTGGATTGACATCAGTAGACAGATTTTATGATTTTATGTTTAAACATTGAAGAAAATTAGAGATGTGACATCAGTGGACTTTTTAAATGTGAAGGATTGATTTTATGATTTCAAGTTGAAATGTTGAAGAGAATTAGAGATGTGATTAATGGATTGTCATCAGCATGGTGTCATCATTGGACTGACATCAGTGGACAGATTTTTATGTCTTAGAATGACATCAGTAGACTTACTTTACGAAGTATAGATTTTTATGATTTTATGTTGAAATATTGAAGAAAATTATACATGCGACATCAGTGGACTTTTTTGTGACGGATTGATTTTATGATTGTAAGTTGGAATATTGAAGAAAATTAGAGATGTGATTGGTGGATTGTCAACAGTGTGGCGTTACAATTGGACTGACATCAGTGGACAGATTTTTATGTCTTATAATGACATCAGTGGACTTATTTTATGAAAGATAGATTTTATGATTTTATGTTGAAATATTGAAGAGAATTAGAGATGTTATTAGTAGACCAACAATAGTGTGACGTCATCATTAGCCTGATATCAGTAAACAGACTGATGGTCTTGAATGGCACCAGTGGACTTATTTTATGAAAGATAGATTTTATGATTTTATGTTGAAATATTGAAGAAAATTAGAGATGTTATTAGTGGATCGTCTACAGTTCTGACGTCATCACTGGACAGATTTTCAAGTACTGGAATGACATCAGTAGACTTATTTAATGAAGCATTGATTTTATGATTTAAAGTTGGAATGTTGAAGAAAATCAGAGATGTTTGAAGTTGACTGGTAAACAGTTGACCTGGACTCTTGGGAGTTGAAATTCGATATGTACATTCAGTGCGGTGCCTCGATGTGCCTTTTGGAGGTTTCCACTTTCAGCTCTATTGCACCACCTCACAGCCAAGGAAATGTGGTTTTTTGGTCCGGTTTTCTCATTTTTTGAGTATGTGGTTTTTTCTTATTTTTTAGTTTGTCGCTCGTATAATTCCTTTCCAAATTGGGCTAGGAAGTTGAAATTAGATATGTACAGTCAGTGAGGACAGTAGACGTGCGTTTTGGGGTTTTTGACTTTTTAACTTCATTCAACTTTTGATTGTAACATGTTACAAAAATCAGGCTGAAAGAAGGTATCTCTTTTTGTTTTTCAAGTTCCATTTCATAATATTAAGCATATGTATTTTTCAATTTCTGTGTTTTGTCTTTAACATGACTCTAAAACCTCGATCAATAAGTTAGCCCAAAGCTAATGGGGGTTTTTGAGTAGAAAATTCCCATCGAGCCTCAACACCCTTGAGTCTTACTGTTTGTCGTAAGTGAGCCAACTTTAAATTTTGGTATAATTGAATTTTGACTAAAGGTCACCTACGCTCAAATTCTTTTCTTGAAGTGAAATTTTAAACGAAAGCCGTTTAAAGTCTCCAGAAATATTTGATTCAAACAAAATAAATTTTGAAAAAAAAAAAACAACTGGCATTCTGTTTTACGTTTTACAAATTGAGACGTGGCTTAGATAATACTCGAATAGATTAGAAAAGACAAATATCTACATTCGTACAGATATATATATATATATATATGTAGCCAACACTACCATCAATCAACAACAACAGTGATAATAAAGAACCAAAAACACTACGTAGGTATTACCGATATACGGGGGCGAACTACATCGTGTTTTTGGTCCTCACAGCATCTTGTTGTACAAAGAAAAATGTATAAATGAGAATCGCACGCGTTCGTCACGGTCGTCTGTATTTTATGGTGTCCTTTATGTATGCCTATGTACCTATATCTGCTTATTTACCTACCTATCTATTTACTCCTCGGAAGTGCACGTACAACTAAGAAAATGTTCCGGCCACTGGTCGTAAATTCGGTACAGCTTGTTTGAAGAACTTATGCCTTGTATTAAGGAAAGGAAAAAAAAAAAAAAAAAGATTCCGCTTATACATATAGAGCTACATTACATTGTGTTCTTACACGTAGCAAGAGGAGCAGAATTAGTGACGACGACATTATAACAACGACGATAACGTGTTTATACCACAACTACCACATTATTATTATATTAGTTAGTATACATAATACTGGAAATGATGATGCTGGTTTCTTCATTTTTTTTTTTTTTTTTTTTTTTTTTTTTTTTTTTTATATTCTAATCCTCTCTAGCTGTTTGTTTTTATACGTATTTACTTACTCGTAGTCTTATGGTAGATATTAATAACGAAACGACATCGATGGTAAATTTTCATCGAATTTCGTCGTCTTCAATTTACATAATTTACGATTCATTTTTCAATGGGGGGTACTTAAATGGGTGATTTAGTGTTAAGGCTTAATTCGACGTCGTCGTTGTGGTCGTGCGTCGCGTCGGTATCCACCTTTAGTTCTTTTGATTTTTCTCTTCGTATATCCAGTAGACCAGACGTACGTAGTATTTATGGTTTTTCTCTTTACCGCGAAGTATCTATGTAATGTACCATATACTAGAATATATGGCTTTTTAGGTAGGTTGGTAAGGTACCCCTTTTCCTCTTCTTCGCGGTTGTTTTTGGTCAACGCCGAAACATGTTTCGCGTCGGTTTGTTTAGTTAGCGGGTCGCTTAATTAAATATAATAACTGATGTCGTACGTCCAGACGACACCTTCTTTATGGTATATCTTTTCCGGAGGTATACTACAGACACATATCTCTCTATACATATATAGATATAGTTTACGTGGCTGATATTATAATATATATTAAGCCGCATATGTATAGCGCCACTAAATCCTCAGACTAGAAATTTTGGAATTATTATTATTTTATTTTATTTTTTTTTCATTGTAGGCCTAGGTATACTTAATTATTTGAACGTGTTTATCTTCGTATTGAGGTAGAAAGGAACGAGAAAGATGAGATTTTTCTTGTACTATTCAAATCAAACGAGCTCAGCAGAGCGTTCCGTTTTGGGGGTAATTTATAATACTCGAAGCGTAATTATTAATTTAATGAACACGATTTCGTTAAAGCCTCCAGTGTTGGAATAATGTCCAATTTATGCGGAGAAAGAAATGGATTAAATAGATGAATTCTTTAGATGTGGATATCAATTTGATTAGTAGGATAATTGAAAAAATAGTTCAGTTTCATCGAAAATGTGTTACGATTTTTTTTTTTTTTTTCAACTCATAAAAAAGCATTTTGTTTCAAACTTTCGTAGAACTTTTACAAATTATCCGAAACGTGGCGAATTTTTGGCTTTCTTAGTACGTGTAAATTGGAAAAGCTATAGCAGTTCCAGCAAATCATCTTATTTTGTCATAAATTGACATTTCACGAAGGAAAAAAAAAAGTTTTTATGGAAATCTAGGAGGAAGGACACTAAAATTTTATTTTTTTCTCATTTTGGGACTCCAAAATACTTTCCAATAACTATAAGAGAATTTTTTTTCGGATTGCCAGCTCAAAAATAAAGTCCTGTGAACCCTTCCCTTCCCCCCTCCCCATCATTTAGGGTTCGAAAAATCTGAAAAAATTCCACAACATTCCCATTGTCTACCAAATTTGGAAGAATTAATGTAACTCCCCCCCCGCCCCCCTTAATGTATACTTTTCATTATATCACCATCCAGTGACTGCTGGATAAAAAATCAAGAATATGCTTACAAAATTATACCCGTTACTACTGCCTAATATGTCCTTTAAAAAAATTAAATTTTGAAGGAAGGGCAAATCGCTTTGATTAGCCTGCTATAACTTTAACAAATTGGTTAGGTTTTTAGCCTTAATTTTCTCGGATATTGTTAAAGAAAAACCATGCTTTTTGGCATTATCGACCTATGACGAGTTCGGGAGGAGGGGGGGAGAATTAACAAAGTGCATTTTGGGACCTTAGAACACCATTAAGAACATTTTTGGACATGCCTGATAATTTATTCTGTGTATGCGTTAATTTTTCCCCTCTGAATGAAGATCGAAATTATTTATTCGACTTGATACTTATCAAAATTGCTCGGATTGGCTCAGTTGGCTTAAAACGATTGCCTATTAAATATATATAGGGAGGGGAGGGGTGACCTTCAGTCTGAATTCACTATTATCCAAATTTAGAGTGAAGGTGTTGAGGGACAAAAATTGTAAAATTTGTTCATTTTTAAACCAATCGATAAAAAGTTTGAAAATTTGTAACATATCTAATAATTAGCCATCTATTGAGGGGGGGGGAGGGCTAGTTCCTCCCGGTAAGCTCAAAAAAAGTAGTGACATTTTTTTCAGCCTGAGTACTACAAGCACGAGAATTATTAAAAACGAAATCCCCACCAATTCGAGAAATGAGAAAAAACGACCAAAAATCCGCATTTTCGGAGCTGTGAGAGGGTGAAGTGAGGCTGAACAGTTGAGACCCCTAAAAAGCATATTTACAGTCCCTACTAAATGTAAATACTATATTTCAGCTTACCAGTTATATTTGGAGGAGATTTATGCGAGGAATAAACTCAAAAAAGGAGAAAGCCTGAACAAAAAATCACATTACCGGGGCTGTAAGAGGATATAATGGAGCTAAAAAGTTGAGACCCTCCAAAAAGGCAGATCTAAGGTCCCTACTGAATGTACATACCAAATTTCAACTTCCTAGCTCATTTGGGGGGGGAGTTAATGGAGGAACAGCCCTTTTTCAAGGTCAAAAAGGGGGGAATCTTCATTTCTCCCTTCCCAATCGACCTAAAATGTTGACTTTTGGATATGTTGTACAACTTTGGACTCTGTATCAATTGACTTAATAAGGAACAATTTTTGTGTTTTTGGCCCCTCAGCACCCCCTCTCCCAAAGTGGGGCAAAAGTGAAATTTTACCCAACGTCATCTCCACTTTGGTGGGAAAAAAAGGAATAAATAAAATAAAAATAAATACGTGACATTGCCAACAATTGTCTTTATGGTTTTCTAAGACCTCAAAACGGATTTTGTTGGTATCCCCTTTCCCACCTTTCAACCGCTGTTGGTCGATAGACTGTAATGGCTCGGCTTTCATTAACAATATGACATAGAAAATCAAGCTAATAAGGGTAAGAGGTTAAAATTAGGCACGTAGCGTCTTAAACATTCATTTTGAAATGTTATTTTTTCACCTTTATTGCCTCGAAAAACGGTTCTTCGGGTGGTTTTTTTTAGGCCTCCTGTTCAAATCGAAGTAGAAAGCTAATAATTAAAATATACACTCGGCGATTCCCTAAAAGTCCATTTTGGGGGTTTCGTCATTTCGATTCCACTGCGCTGAAATAGCAACGAAATGCGATTTTTTCAAAAACATTCGAATCAGTATGATTTGCAAAAGTTGGAATTCGCGTTAGAATTGTAGCATTGTGGTCAGCAAGCCCCCCTCCCCCTCCCCCCGGGTATTTATTTTCTATTTGGAATTCTGGACGCTACGTGCATTTTACCGCTCAAGAGAGGCTATGCAGAATTAGTATCATTGACATCTGGATTTATGTGCTTCTCTCTGTTAGTTTATGGGAGTGAAGCCAGGAGGGGGGGGGGGGGGGCAATAACTAGTGAAGCGAGGGGGGGGGGGGGTGGCAATAACTGCCTGTAGCAATTTCAATAAAAAATGAATGTACAAAATAATACCTATTATCGTGAAATAAAAAAAACAATAGTGTGCGATACCATGCCCCGATTACGTATCGGTGTGAATTTTTGAGGCGTCGAGGTATGCAATTTTATTAACGCCAACGAGACGTATTGCTGCTATTGGAATGCCTATGAACGTTATGATGTTGTTAGGATGGAGAGCGCGGTGCGGGATAATTTATAGCCAAATAAGGTTATTATACGAATGTAGAGCGTTGAGTAGAAGATACGTATCTGGTGAAGAGGATTTGTTGGGAGGAAAATTATACGATTTGGTTATCGTCTGCGTTGTTTCAAATATTTTTAATGATGTGTAATCGAACGCAGATAATTTTTTTTTTTTCGATTTTGAATATAATGAAAAATATATTAATATTGGAAGTAACGACGAGATAATATGTATACGTGCGTATTTAAATTTAACACTATTGAAAATTTTTTATGCATTCATACGTGTGGAATTAAGGCAATATTAGTTGACTTTTCGAAAATTATATATATCGTATTTTTATTACGTATCATAAGATGGGAAGCTAACGACAATAAAATTAAACTTTGTAAAGACTTTGGTTAGGAGTGGCGGGTGGGAGGGGGTTTCAAAGGGTAGTAGTAATAATAGTGTTTGAAAATGTACTACGAAAAACACGTGTCATGTCATATCGTAGGTGTCTGTCTACTCGTTCAACAATGTTGGTATAGTTTGAAGCCGAACGAATAGAGAGTGCTAGTTATTATTACAATGGAAAAACAACCCTCTTGTGTTGTGTGCATGGGAGCTCGTGTCTGCGCCAATTTATTCGGTGCGATAACCTGTGTACACTGTGCAATGCATATAGCACCGTACCATGGATGGTATGTAGTACGTATTTTTTTTTTGATATCGTATCGTATGTGACAAAAAAAGATACCATCTTGGAAACGTTTTTTATATTGTTACGTGTTCGTGGTCGCAAATTGAAGCTATAATGAGAATACATATGTATTGTAGGTATGTAGTATTTTGTAGGGGTACAGGGACCGTCGTTGTCGGTCGCGTCCAATCGACTACTGATGATTTTTCATGTTTTATTTATTTATTTTTCTTTATACCATCATAGCTGTAGGTAGTAGGTAACCTAGGTATGTACAAATAACGTGTAAAGATGATTAATTCTAATAGGGTATTTTTTATGTTTTTTGTTTCAGAAATCGTCCCCAAACGAAAAAAAGTATAAGAGAAGTCGAGTCGATGCCTATTTAGGTTTCAGTACATACAAGTACTTTTATCCATTAAACGAAGAATAAATTGGTATGTACTTATAGTATATCTATGAATGATCTATGAATGTGTACTGTGTGTCTAGTTCCTTTTTTTTTTCCAATTGGCGTAACATTTCGTAGATCAGCTTGCTATATGATAATTGAAAAGCGTTACAATTTACGTATAAACGATGCCAAAAATCTTATCAATATTATTCCTAACTACTACTGAGGCCCGAAACAAGTTTTTCAATAATTTTTTTTGCGCAGTTGTAAACGAGTATGTATGTATACGAGATTATGAAGAAAATGATTTCTGTTTCCGGTTCGTCTATTCTTTATATTAGCAGAGTTTCGAAGAAAAAGATATTAACAAGCAGGATTCTCATCTCAGAAGATTGATATTGCATTTTTTTTTTTTTTTTTGGAAGGAGAGAGAGGTGTTTTAGAATGTACGGAAAGGAATAATGGGATGCAGAACAAGACTATTGATCTATATGAAAGGGAATTTTTGTTTGTTAGAACTGAAAAAAGTACAAATAAGTATAGATATCAGGAGGCTTAAAAAGAGCTGGACCAAAGAAAATGAGTAATAAATAAGCTGACTGTTGAAGTCGAAATACTCTTGTTTTGTAGTCCTAGAAGATCATTTTTCAACACCGAATTAAAAGCACTTCCACCTATCTGTAAAGAACCAATTCAAACTTCTGTAATTGACTCTATCAGCCAATCCGAGATCACTAAATATTTGCCGAACTCATGACACTTAACATTGAAATGGTGCAATTGTAGCCCTAGGATGACTTCAAAATGACTTCATTATGACATGGCTATGACGTTACTGCGACATATTAATGACATGTATTTGACTCATCAGTGACATGCTTTCTGATGCCATAGTGGCAAATTTCTGACAATGATAATGGCATATTTCTGATGCAAAAATAACATCTTTATTGATTTATTTTCTTCTTCTGCTTCCATCAAGACTACTTTTGTGCGTGTCATTTACTTCTTCTCCTCCTGCCACCCCAAATTGAAATCAGTTACTCGGCTCGATGCAAACAAAAATTGCTGAAGTAGCAAAGAAATAAATGTATGAGTTTAGCCTAATATGATGGAAAAATTTTTTGGACCGGCAATCCATAGACCACCGGGTCAGTCCTCGGACTGGGCACGAATTTTTCGAAAATTACCATCGATAGATGTTTAATAGCGCATTCTGGAAAAATCGTCAACAGTTGACCGTCATCATTAAATGACATTAGTGGACTGTCAACACTGTAATGTCGTCATTAGACTGACATCAGTGGACAAAAGTTTTTATGGCGTAGAATGACATCGGTAGACTGATTTTATGATTTTAAATTGAAATATTGAGAAAAATTAGAGATGCGACATCAGTGGACTTATAACACCAGAAGATGTTTAATAGCGTATTCTGGAAAAAAACGTCAATAGTTGACCGTCATCCTTGGATGACATTAATGGCCGAGATTTTATAACCTGAAATGACATTAGTGGACTTATTTTATGAAGAATTGTTTTTATGATTTTAAGTTGAAATGTTGAGGAAACTTGGAGATGTTATTCGTGGACCATCAATAGTGTGACGTCATCATTGGACTGACATCAGTGAACTTATTTTATGATTTTAAGTTGAAATGTTGAGGAAACCTAGAGATATTATTAGTGGACT
>FIZR01020619.1:0-25494 GCA_900060175.1 Ferrisia virgata | reverse complement strand
TAAGTGCCTCTAGGCTTGTACCTGTACATGGCACTAATAAATAAATAAATAAATAAATTTAGATGGATGATTTTGTTCGTTTCTCCCTACCAATTCGATGAAAAATTTGAAAAATTGAAGTATATAGCCTCCTTCTACTCCTGCAAAATAAGATTGTTTTCAATTTCTTAGCATAAAAAAATTTTTATGATGATTTTTTACTGAAAATGCGGAGAAGGGTGTGATGAAGGGTGGTGGTTGCATTCAAAATTTTTTTGGTACTCCCGACCATGTCCACTGAAAATGTTTGAAAATATGAGGGTTCTTAATCAAAGGTATACTTTCACCCATCTTTTTATCGAAAAATATTTTTATTATTAATTGAAGTGCAACCGATCGACCTTTTTGGTATTAACGTGTCATAATAGGCCACATGAGACCAAAAAAAAATGTAATGATTTTTTTTTGTTTTTCAGTAATTCTTAAATCATGTTTGAAAATGGAAAAAATTTAATATTTTGAATTTTTCGAGGTGAAAAAGTAGAAAAAAATACGTTTAATTATTATGTCACCACTATCCTTTGTGACCAAAACTGGAGTAAAATTTCTTCTTTATGCAACTATCCCTTCGATACGCCTCTGGCCACCGTTGCAGAACATGGCATTAAAAAAGAAAGAAAGAAAAAAGAAATGATGACATTACAAATTTTTACTTCATTACCTCAAAAAAATAAAAATTAAATGATTTTCTCCATTTTCAAGCAGAATTTCGGAGCCTTGAAACACAGAAAAAAATCGTGAAAACTTTTTTTTGGTCTCATGTGGTCTATCTACTCTGACACATTGATATCAAAAAAAAAAAAAAGTATTTTCATTTCTTATATAAATTTTGAAATTTAAAACTAAAGGGGGAGGGGGGTAAGAGTCAAGTTGAAGACTCAAAATTTTAACCACGTTCATTTAACAACTTTTTTTCATCACCCTTCTCCAACTTTCGAAAATCTAAAATTAAAACTCCACAACACACACACACACACACACACACACACACACACACATACACACCCAATACAATATAGATATGAACATGGATCTAATTATAGAGAAGAAGGAAACTGAAAAATTTTCCTGAAGTCGAACATTCCATAAAGCTTACCAACAAAGGAAGCATTCAAACTCGTGGACTCTGATTTTATAGAAATTTCATTATAAATAAAACGAACACGGTTCAACAACCCACGGTAGCTAAATTTTCAGCTACTAAAGTTACCTAATTTGGACGCTTTGGAAGGGCGGAGTCACAAATCAAAACTCACAAATATGAATGCTTAAAAAAAAAATGAAAATTTTGATATTATGCACAATAAAATGGGGAATATTGAATAATAAAATCCCAATCAGTATGTACTTAACACCCCCTCCCCCCATTTACCAATCACTCAACGCATTTTTGAACATTTTTAGGCCAATAGTCTATTTTTTATTTTTCTTCGAAATTTTTCGATTGATATTACGTTGTTAATAGATACATAATTATCGTACTCTCTGGCTCGGATTCTTCGAAAAATTCAATCAGTCGATTTGGTATAACTGCAGTATCCTATAGCTGAATTTTCAACTACAAAAGGTAGATAATTATGGGGGGAAGACATTTTTAGAACACCGAACCAGTTTGAAGGTTCTGAAGCGAAATCAAAATTCGCTTGGAGGCCACAGCATGGTCAATAACGATGAAAATACATTTGTAAAGTCGATATTGCCAGCGAATTCATTCCCCAGTATTCTCCCATATTTTGTTAAGAATTTCAAAATTTTAACGTTTTTTTCACGTAATGTATATTTTTGTGTTTTATTCCCATCCCCCCTCCTTCTCCTCCTTCAAGAGAGGCTTAAACAACTTCGCTAGCGGAAAATTTGATAACTTTTTTTTTTCACCATGATCTTTCTATTGATCGAAGTTCAGTTCTAATTGGAGAAGTTCCCCGGTAAATCGTTTACTAATGTGCTAGATGATATCGAATTGATGATTTGTTTTTTTTTTTTTTGTTGTTCATTTTAATCCTTCTTGATCGTGATAATATTCTGTAAGTGATCGAAATCCAGTTCATGAAAATCAGTAGTAAGTCAACTGCAGAAACTCATTTCTGCCCATTTCGTCCATTCTCAATTTAAGAAAGAGCTACTTTCAGATGCCTAAGTAATTACGAAACTTTATTCAGGAATTGTACGATTTTAGAGATTCAGTATAGATTTATTTCATTTATAAGATCATAAAATGTCATTCGGATCAACGTTATCCATAATTTGGATGGACCGACTCGAATTTGTAACACTGAAAAAAGGACAATGAAGAGAGAGAGGGAAACATTTCAAATGAATGTATTATTGATATCCCTCTCTGGTAAGGTAAATGTGCCAAGAACAAGAACAAAAAAATGAAGATAAATGCTGCTATCAACTATCTTCGTATGAAGTGTGGAACGTGCCATATACACTGTGCACTTTTCAACCCTCTGGTGTTTAGATTTTTCATTTACATAAGGGTTGATTTTTTTTTTTCCTCATAGGCGAGGAAAGTATTCGAAATGACGGTATTGTTTCAGTTAGACACCTATAAACTCGTATACCTAATATAAAGAAGAATAATTACTTGTAATCGAATCGTGTCACGAATGGTGAAACGCTGCGAGCTGCGAGCTACGAGCTCCGAAATAACTAACACATTGCGTTATCACCTTATACACGTTGTTGCCGATTTATTATAACAACATACCGGGTTTATGTTTGATTTAACGTTATCGCGGTTTAGGTGTAAGTACAGGAATTAAGGTAACTGCTATAACAATGTTATAATAATGTGGTGGTGCATGTAAAATTGTAAACGTTACATATACATACATATAACGTACGCGTGAAATACATACAAGTCTATAGGTATGTATATGTGGACGTCGTCGTAGAAATAGGTAGGTATGTGTTTTTCAAAGCTCAGTAATCACAAGGTACTAGTTGTATCATATCGTCGTATGGTATATGTATGCAATATGTATATATATATATATAGGTGCAGGCAGGTACAGGTACAGGTACAGGTACATTGTTTACATATATCGAGCAAGTTTCAACAAAGTAGAAAAGAAAACATTAAAAGAATTTTGTTTGTAAATAAAAAAACTTTTTGGATGGAAGCCGAAAAATGAAGAGAGAAAAAAAAACTTGAAAAAAATTGGCGCAACATTGTAAATTTATCGCCATCCAGTGTCAAGTTTAGATCTCAAAAGCGTCATCGCCGCACCAAGCGCTACCACATTGGTAATGGTAAAGCGCAACTAGGTATTTATTTAGCCCAAAACCAGCGACGAATTTAACACCGGTGGTGGTGTGGTGCGGTGCGGTGCGGTGCGGTGCGGTGAGGCGCGATGCTGGAGCGTATTAAGAGTTTTAAGACTTACTTATTTCTAATTTGACGATGATGAGAAAAAGAACTTCATTCATCGCGAGTTTAAATTAACGTTGCCAATTAAATAAAAACTACGATAACGTTAATCGTCTTTTTCGCTAGGTTTTTTTCCTCACTTCTTTTCTGGTTGTGTTCTTCTTTTTTTCTCCTCCTCTTCTTCTTCTTCTTCTTCTTCTTTTCTTTTTTCTTTTTTAATCCATTAATCAATTTCTCACTCACCCTTCGCGATGTTGGCGGGCGCGTTGAAAGAAAAAAAAAGTACAGACGAGGGCGGGCGGTTGGTTAGCACGCTTTGCTAACATTAATTCCGAGGACCTGTTGCTTGCTTCTGCGAAGAAAAGCATCTCTACTTCAGAAAAATTATTTAAATTGACTTTTAACACTATTTAAATTTTCCGTCGCAACCGCGAATTCCGCCCTCGCCTCTGTTGGCTGTTGCTCGCGCGTATACCACGCCACGCCAGCGCCAGCGCCTTTGCCTTTGCCACCCTCCTTATTTGTACCGAGTTTCATTGCTTCATCATCGTTTTCAGACAGAGGAAATTCTTTATTACACCCTGTTGCCTGTCTCGTTGATTTTTTTTTTCCACTTCTTCTTCTTCTTCTTCTTCTTCTGCGTCTTCTGCGTCTTCACTACCGCCTTAAAGTTTAAACATTTATCTCCGAAGATATTGGATCTTATTTTCTTTTTTAACGAGGATTATTTAATTTCACTTTTACAACGCGCCGTCGTCGCGCCGTTATGAATGAAGAAAAATTCCGCTCTCTTTGCGTTCCGTCCGTTATCGTCGGTGGTTTTTTTTCCTTTTTTTTTTTTTTACTCGTCGTCCGTTTGTACCGTACCGATACGTGGGGGGGGGGTTCCATTGCCGGTGTACGTAGGTTTCTTAGTCGCACGTTTCGCCAAATTGCGAAACGACGCGACGATAAGCGACGCGGATGGATGGATTTTTATCATGAGCTTGGTACGCTCGGTTACGCGACCATGTGATTTCATTCGTTTGCTCGTGGAAATTGAATTAATTCGTTAACAAGCAATGGATTTTTTTTTTCTTTCTTTCGAATGGAATTTTTTGCAGAAATGTAATACCGACTGCGAAAGGCCGAATTGTGGTTTTCTTTTTTCGGAAGTCTGCATTAGGTGGCGAAGATGATGAACCATCGCTGGCAATTGCAACCCCTTTCTCTCATTTTTTCAGTTATAAAAACTCTAAACAAACATAATCTCCAAAATTATTTTTGAATAATTCGTATTAAAATGAGATCGTTATGAATAGAGATTTTTTTCTAAATGAATTATTTTGCTTTTAAATTTTCATGATTACTCCTTTTTAAAATATTTAAAAAACAAAATCACTTTTTGAATTTTATTGTGATTTTCAGAAAAAAAAAATTTCCACAAAAATGCCCATCTCACATCCATTAACTACAGGGTATCAAAGTCGGGCAATTCAAAATAATATTTTAAATCACTTCCCCGCCCCCCTTTCAGAATCTCTCACAGAGACTAAAAAATTTTAATTTTTCAATTTTTGACTAAAAGTGTTCTTTTTGAACATTTTTTATGCAATCAAACATAGCGAAAAGCAGAAATTTATTTAAGACTGAGCCATCTGATTATCAAACTCTTTATCCATCAAACGACGAACGTTTAGAGAATTTTTTTCTCTTAGGTTCATAATATAAAAATTTTGATGTCTGTAACGTCTCCAGTTGACTCATTCGTACTTTTTGCACCCCTGCTTTAGCTGAAATCGAACTCGGATACCGAAATTTTTACAAGTTCAGGCAGTCTTCTCATTTCCATACAGTTCAGTTTATGAAATTACAAAAATTCAAATACTGAATGACTCATTAAGTGACCCTGTTACGATCTTCCACTAATCTGAAAATTTTCATCGAAATGATGCATTTAATTTTATCCTGCACTGAAACTTCTCCACATAGTTTTTCACTTTTATTTCATAATTTATTTTACACTATTTTTCATGAAATAAACATTCTCAATTAGGAACTCCTAAAAAGCAAGAGAGCGAGGGGGAAGGGGAAGGAAGGAGGAGGAGAAAGAAGTTGCGTGCAGAGTACAATCCTTATCAAAAAAAAAAGAGGGATAAAAAGAAATCTCCAGAGCCCTAGTTTTCACCCAGGACTGCTCCGTGGTGTGCGGATACCTAGGCGTATTTCTAAAAAATATTCGTCACTGACGATGCTAAAAAATGAGATAATTACAAGAATATTGTTCCCCAGATATTAAGCCTCTTGAGCACATTTGCACTAAATGGCCTTAACAACCGCCTTAGAAAAATAAAATCAACTAACGAGGCTCATTTTAAAAAAAAATTTAAAATTATGGCATTTTCTTTCTGTCTCTTCCGAACAAGATGAAACTAACAGAGGGGGTAGGGGAGGGGTGAGATTGAAAGTTTTTGACAGAAGCTAGAGAAATATAGCTAGCTTAATATGGAATGGCGATATGCGTAGGACAAACTCAAAAAATGAAAAACCACCCAAAAAACAACTTTTTCGAAGATGTAAGAAGGTGCAGTGGGACTGAAAAGTTGAAACTTGCAAAAAGCTCATCTAGAACCTCTACTAAATGTGTATGTCAAATTTTAATCTTCCATCTTAATTTGTAGGGGAGATGTGCGTGAGCCTGTATTTTTTCAAGGTCAAAAGGGGGAGATCCCCGATACCTATCCCCTCCTAATTGAAGTAAAAGGTTTATTTTGAGATATATTACATAACTTCTCATTCCCTATCGACTGGTTTAAAAACCAACAGTTTTTGACATTTTAGCATCATAGCACCTACTCCCCCAAATTTTGGTACGACTGAATTTTAACCCAAGGTCATGTCCAATCAAAAATTATCAAATTTGCCACCAAACCAAGCATACTGCCCAAATTTGAGCGATTGTGGTTGGTATCGAGCTAAGCAAAATGGTTTTTAGTTTCGGAGGGGTAGGGGTAGGGGGTTAAAGTGAAAAAAAATTATATCATAATCCAACTATACATCATAATCCCAAGCCTGTGAGCATTTTAACCCCCCACCCCACCCCACCCTCCTTCAGCATAAGTCCTAGTAGAAAAATTGCTTGGTATTTTTTTTACAACACTCAACTTTTTCTTCAGATATAATTCACCTGTTGATGGTCTAAATCTGTCAGTATTTGATCATTAGCAGTTAATGGCCAACAATGGACAGTCAAAAGTTGACCAACAATGGTGGACCATCAAGATTTGCATTGTCAATTCTTGATTGTCCAGATTCATCAACAGTTGGTGGTCAACTCTGAGCTGTCAACAGTTGACCATCAATATTCGGATTACCGAAATCTGGAACGTCAAATTGAAAATTAAGAAAAAAATGCTCCGAAAATTTTCAAAATTCTTTATGCTATCACTTCGCCGGTTCGAGCAGAAGTACAAATTTCATATGAAGTGACATGATTTTTAAAAAATTTGTGATTTCTTATCGATATTAGGAATTTTGAAAATTGTTTAGCGATTCTTTCATAACATCCGACTTTTTCGTCGAACATAATCCAATTGTTGACAGTCCCAGAACAGTTGACCATCAATGTCAAGGCCATCAAAATCTGAACAATCGGGATATCGACCGTCCGAATATTGATGATCAATTGTTGATGGACCACTATTGATGGTCAATTGTTGACGTTTTTTTTTTTTTGTAGAATGCGCTATTAAACATCATTCGATGTTAATTTCTGACATGACCAATATAGTTTCAGTAGTCTGCTCGCATCACAAAATGGATTTTTTGATACTTCCCTCCCCCTCCCTGTTCGCCGAAGGTCGATAGTTCCATAATAACTTGGTTTTCATTAACAACATAGCATAGAAAATCAAGCTAAAACGTTAATTTTCAGATCGGCTATTTTTACCTCCTTTTCTCAATTGTTGTAACATCCTGAAAATTAGATCACTTACTGAACTTCATAAGATCTTGTTTCTGTTCATCTGATAGTTCAAAAATTCATGCTTATCAAACATTAGTTATATTGAATGTACACGGGGCATGGGGGGGGGAGGAAGGTAGGAAAAGTTCCTGTTTTTCAAACAACGCATTCTCATATGAGTCTGCATATGAGATACAACCTTAATACAGTAATTTTTTTAGTGTTCCTACAAAACATCCCTACATCCCTTCTCATCTGATGTAAGAAATTGAAATTAGCAATGTACAATACTTTCATATTTCTGTACAAAACTTCGATACATTTTTAATACTCCCATTTCCTTCACTTTTGAGGGCAGAGATCCACAGAAATTAACCAGTATAATACTTCGCAAAAAAATTCACCCTCCTCCCAAAGAAATTCATGACTAGATCTTCCTCATATTTCATCAAATTAAATTAAAATAAAATACTTAAATCAATATATAAAAATTCCACCATCAAGCTCACTAATTCTCGTAATAATTAAATTCACAGAACCTACCCCCCAAGCGTTCGTTACTTCCATTAGCCGAGTAGATAGATTATCAACAAAAAAAAAAATCACATAAACCTATCACGAATTTGAAAACAAACCCTTCGATGGTATAAAAACATGGTAAATATAAACAAATACCCCAATCTACACCAGTCACGTATTATAAAAGTGAAGTAATTCCTGTACACAAACCGAACATATTGAATCGATAAAAACACAAACATCCGCCGACTCGTACCAACTTTTTCCTGCTCGGACATTTGAATATATAAAGTAAAATGTCCGTGGTTGTCGCTGTCGCATAACATAAGGTTTCTATTACGCATTGTCGTATATTCAAGGGTGTGCTTTGTTAAGCGTGACATTGAATGACCACAAATCCTTTCGTCCGGTTCTCCGCCACCCACTGTTGGTTTGACAGGCTACCTACACAAGAATACGTAGAGCGGAATTTTAAAAAGGCACAACCGAGCACTAAGAATCTTCGGCACTTGAATAGGAAAAAAATAATAATAATAATGAATACATGCTACTAATTTGTCAAAACTATAAGGTTTTTTTATTTTTTTTTTAAAGCACCACGAATGTCTTAATCTCAATTGGTAGGTAGTCTTAGAGGTACCTGAATGAAAGAATTCTCCGATATTAAGTTACATTTCCTCGCAGTTCGTTCGATATTCAAAAATAATAATTTGACGAGAAAAAAAAAGTAAGGGATTTTTTATTTTCAATAGATAGATGCGTTTCTTGACATACGAAGCCTGTCTGGTCTCGGAATATATCACTTCCTATAACGGTCTAGCATTTTGCACAGGTGTCCTTTTTAAAAGAACTCGGCTCGGTTTGTCTGAGCGAGGGATTCGATTTAGGTAGTAGGGATTTTAGGTTAGGTAGGTAGAATTTCAGAATAGTTTACATTCGTCCGTCGTCGAGACTGCAGCGTAAATATTAATTAGTCTCGGTAGACTTTGGTCATCACTGAAGTCAGCTCCAGATCTAGGCAGACTTATCGTTGAGCGGCGGATAGAGTTGAAGATTTTAAAAACCGGCGAAAAACCGCTGAAAGAGTATACGCGCACTGAATTACGCATGTGTTAGCAGACATATGACGTTTCGGCCTCGCCGGCCGTAACTTAACAGCTGAACAGTTTCGTTTTCGTCTTGGTCTTGCTTTAAAATGCATCGTACACGGTCCGAGGGTGTATTATTTTTAGCTCAAAGACAGACTAATAGGATATTCCAGCGAAGGTACGTACGTGGGTGATTCGGCGAAGAAGTGTACAAGGGAATTGGGAAGTGTATACGTAGACGTACTTAGTATACATAGCTTACGTATAAGACAGATTGGGTTCCAGATTACCAGCTTTACTCGTATAAGTACCTACGTCTCTTGTATCTTATTTTCGATGCACTGCGCCATGCTACGTGGTGTGTACTTTTACTTTGCTGGGGTCAACGAGACATATGAACAGGACTGCACTAAAATATTTCTTCTCAAGGGCCGTAAAATTTAACGAAGTAAAAGAGTTGAAGCGCGGTTAGATCTCTCTCGCTCTCTCTCTCTCTCTCTCTTCTTCTCTGCTTCCCTTTCACTCTCGACTTTGGACGCATCTGTTTTAAATATGTTGGAAATCGTTTTTATAGGCAAAAACGTACATGGTACGGTAATGCTGTCATTACTGCCACCGTTGCCGATGCCGACGCCGATGCCGTTGGTCCAACATGTGCTTCATCATAATACTTTTAATGGTGACCAAGTGTTAAAAAAAAAAAGTTTTGGTGGTTGTAACATTGTACGTACTGTACACGCTCTTTCTCGCCGAGGCAGCGTCATTAAACAGTATTTTTTTTTTTTTTTATTCGCGTGATAACAATTCGATACGCTGATGACAACGTTGTTTACAATACGTTAAATCGTAAAATTCTAAGAATTAATTTCAAATTAACGATTTGGTTCGTATTTCGTTGTTTGCCACACTATAACGTCGTCGTCGCCTCGTCGGATAATACGTATTGTAAAGCCTGCTGTTGTAGTTTTTACCCCGCACTACCCATCACGTACACTATCCAGTGATCTATTTTTTACTAAACGAACAACACGATGGTCTTCTGGGGAAAGGTTCGTCACAAAACACAGCCAAATGTTAGGAATAGATTTAATTCATATAGAATTGGGGGCTAGATTTTCTATTGGGCACAATTTTTGGCCTTTATTTAGCTCGAGCATTGAGTCAATGTTTTACCTATTCGTAGTCTCATCCAATCGATCGAAATTTCTGGAATTTACTACGTCCGATTTGAATTAAATTTCAATGTGTGGAGAAAGCGCATTAAAAACTACTGTAGCTAAATTTTTTTTTGCTCAAGTTGATTTTCAAGCATTTCAGGAACTTTCAAAGTTTACAAGCAGAGTCAAGCATGAGAAATCTTGAATTTCAGTAATCTATTTTATACGAGAATATAAGAGTTGATTCTAACGTAACATTGATCTTTCTAATTCATTTTCAAAAATTTCTAATTATTCCGTAGCCTTTAGCGCATTTTAAATTCAAGAATTTTATGGTAGTTGCCAGCCCCATGAGCAACTGGGGGAGGGGGGATCTGAAGGTTACAATTCTTCCCTTGAACGAAAAATATACGAAATTTTCCAAGAACATTGGACTACAAATTTCAAAAATTTGTATAACCTACTCCAGCGTTTTTGAAAATGTAGTTCATGATGATTCAAAATACTCACCAAATGTTCAGTACGATCGCACAAGACCGACTAGTATGAGCTAGATTGAGCAAGCCCTTTGCTCTCTTTTGAGGGACACAGGACGTTGTAACGAAAATTCTTGCAATACGAAGAATAAAAATCACAACATCGAAAGAATATTTGTTTTGATGTATAAAACGTAGTTGGTACAATTTTTTCCTTCGTTTTCTATTTATTGCTCGTCAACTAAAAATTTTTCTTCCATTTTTTCAGTGAAATTAGATCATTTCTTTTTACTGTTTTGGCATTTTTTTTCACATGAACATTCACGCGATATCCTTTTTTCAAAGTTTAGTGATAAGTAATAGCTGATGGGCAACAATGAACTGTCAAAAGTTGACCAACAATAGTGATCCATCAACATTCGCTCTGTTAAGATTTGGACAGCCACTCTTAATGGTGCAGATCCATCAACAGTTGATCGTCAATAGTGGACTATTATCAGTTGACCATCAATAGTTGACCATCAATAGTTGATCATCAATAGTAGACTATCAGGATCTCGTCAGTCTACTCTTGATAATCCAAATCCATCAACAGTTGACAATCGACTGAGGACCATCAGCAGTTCACCATCAATATCTGGAATGCTAACATCTTGAATTTTATCTTGAATGTTAAGAAAAAAGAGCTAAGAAAATTTTCAAAATTCTGTATTATCAATTCTCTAGTTCCAGCAAAAGTCCAAATTTCATCTATGAAGTTTATTTTTAACATCAGCATTTAGAAAAATTGCTTAGCATTTTTTTTGTAACGCTCAACTTTTTCTACAAACATAATCCAACTGTTGACGGCCCAGATCTGGCAATACTTGATTATTAGGAGTCAATGGTCAACAGTGAACTATCTAAAGTTGACCAACAATAGTGATCCATCAACATTCGCACTGTTAAGATTTGGACTGGCATTCTTAATGGTCTAGATCCATCAACACTTGATCCTTAACAGTGGACTGTTAAGAGTTAACCATCAATAGTGGACCATCAGGATCTCAACGGCCTACTCTTGATGGTCTAAATCCGTCAACAGTTGACGATCAACTATGGACCATCAACAATTCACCCTCAATATCTGGAATGCTAACATCTTGAACTTCAACTCGAATGTTAAGAAAAAAATGCTAAGAAAATTTTCAAAATTCTGTGTTATTAATTCTCTAGTTCCAGCAAAAGTTGAAATTTCATCTGTGAAATTTTTTCTATATTCTCCATTTAGAAAAATTGCTTAGCATTTTTTTTTGTAACGCTCAACTTTTTCTTCAAACATAATCTAATTGTTGATGATCCAGATATGCTAATACTTGATCATTAGGAGTTGATAGTCAACAGTGGACAGTCAAAAGTTGAGCAACAATAGTGAACCATCAAAATTTGGACTGTCAACGCTTAACAGTACAGATCCATCGATAGTTGATGGTCAACTATGGACTGTCAACAGTTGAGTGGCAATAGTTGACCATCAATATCCAGACTATCAAAATCTCGAATCTAAACTTAAATGTTAAGCAAATTTTCAAAATTCTTTATGCTATCACTTCGCCGGTTCCAGTAGAAGTCCAAATTTCATCTGAAGTGACATGACTTTAAAAAAATTCGTGATTTTTTCTTAACATTAGGAATTTTGAAGATTGCTTAGCATTTTTTTCATAACATTCAGCTTTTTTGTCGAACACAATCCATCTGTTAAAGATCCAGATGTTAATAGCTTAGAACTGTTGACCATCAATGTCAAGGTCATCAACATCTAGACCAAAATCTGAACAATCTTGATTCTGATAGTCCGGATTTTGATGGTCCACCGTTGATGGTCATTTTTAGGCTGCTAATTTTTTTAAACATTTTCTTTAAAAAATCAGTGAACAGTTCTGATTAAAAAACATATCATTATTCAAAATACTTGGTCAAGTTGAATGACGTCAAACTTAGCAAATCTCAGTGAAATTTTTTGGTAATCTGGGCGGTCAATTCGGCTCTGATAGAAATGACCCAAATTTTACTCTCAATAATGGAAATGAGTCGAGGCTTTTTTGAAAAACATTTCTGAACCCTCTTGATATCTATCTCCCTTGGTCGAGATGTAGTTGCAGTTTGTTTTAACGAATTCCTGAGCGATGAGAATGGAACTTTAAACCACAATATCATGTTACATCATGATTATATAGCTTTATTGAAAGATTAAATAAAATATTTAAATTTTCGGGTATTTGTCTTTCGGCACAATGTGCCAATAGCCCAGGCTCGCAAGCATAAAATTTTACTTTTTCTGCTAAAAAGATTGAGTAATAAAAACATAAAAAATTCTAAAACTACTAGAAATTTTGAAAAAATTTCATTCTTACCTAAATTCAACTTCCAGCTGGGATCTCTAGTAAAATTCTGATTTCTTCCAGAACTTGAAACTGCACTAAACATGTTCAACCAACTTGAAGGTAGAAAATTATTGGCTGCGATATATTCTAGAAAAAAATTCAATAATTATATTTTTCAAAGAATCAATAAAATATATTTTTCTACGCTACAAAAATTAATAGGTATTGAAAAATTTTAAAACCATTAAAAATTTCTAAAAACCACCAAGAATTGGATTCAAAATCCTTAAAGATTAATTCGACGTCTAATTCAAGTACAAATCAAGTTTTTGAAAGTTTTCCAAAATTTCAAACATTTCTTGATTTTTTTACTTTTTAGGTGTTTGTAATGAAACTAATCATCTTTTACTCTTGCTCTTTTTCTATCTGATCTATACACAACATTGCAAACATCGTTATAAAAAATGCTAGAAAATGCATCGCAAAAACAATTCGCATATTGTGGTAGGTAATCTACCTATTAACTTGACTTTCAGTCATCTATATTCATTAAAGTGGATTCTTAGATTTCTTACGGGGTTAGGGAAAGAGACAACTGATCTTCAAAAATTTTAACTCTTTAAAAAATAATTCGCTCAGAATTAGACTCTATTCGGGAAAAAATTTTGTCCAGCCCTGCGTATACGAATGCACTAGTCTATTCCTCTCTGACACGCTATTCGCAACATGGTTTCGGTTAAAATTCCGATGCATCTATTTCGCATCATCAACAACAGCGGTAAAGGTATCCATCAAACTAGAAAAGAATAGTAAATCGAAAGGTTTCTCTCTTCGTCTATCTCGATACGAGCAAACGGATATCATATATGAAAATTAATCTGAAAATAATCTCGCAACAAGGCATCCCGTTACACGAAATTCACCTACCCTATCCAAAGTGACCAAACCAGTTTGAAAAATTGACCTTTTCAGGGATGAAAAAACATTCTACTACGATGGGATGCGATGCGATGCGATGCAATGGTATGCAATAATGGTCTAAAACCAGTTCCTCGTGTACTATGCAGAGGCAGTGGTACAGTCGGCCAGGAAAAGAAATCAGATAAATAACGCAAGGTGCATTTTTCTACCTGTAACCCTCGGCCTCGGCTTGGTCGAAACAACACGAACCTTATAATACATAGATGACCACATGTGATCCTCGAAGGATGTAACAGGATAACAAATATATCAGCGTAAAAACGTACACACAAGACAAGAAGGAAACCGTACAGTAGGTATACCCGGGGTCCAGAGTGAGCGGCGAGGCGATATAGAAGTGCCGAAGAAAGGTACAGTTATGTGTGCAGTTCTCACACAAAGCAACAAAAATAAATGACCCAAGATGACCCGATATAATAGAAAAAAGAGGGTGGATGTTGTGTCTAGAGACTGTTAACAGTCTAGACGGTGACCATCCCTATATGGCTTGTTTCGCCGTGTGTTTCATATTTTTTTTTTCCTTCTTTTTCGTAGGGGTGCTCAATTACGTCTTCGTGTGTAAATGTCACATTTTCATTTTGCCTTATGTTTAAAAATGTTACGCGTCTTATAAATTATGGCCTTCAGTTTTCAAGTTAGCTTTACCCAACTATAGCTAACTCGTCCTGCTCCTGTCCTGTCCCATCTTGCGTTGTTTCTCTACCATGCAGCAGTATTTCGACTACGGATATTTACTGAGACTATGTAAAATGGACCAGCCACGCTAATCTCGTCTCGATCAATTGTTTCCCAAGATGATCGCCGAGCACAGGTACATCGACCAAAGAATCGTTTTGTTTTTTCACCACCTTTAATGACTCGACTGGTACGTACGAATAAAGGCTCACGAGAGGTACACACAAGTGTAACATTTTAAAGTGAATAAGGGGGTAGGTTTGATAGCTAAGCAATAAATAGTTCCTAATTTCGAATACGTTCAATAAATCGTTCGGTCTCATGTTTTGGGCATGTTATGCAGTGGCCGCGAGTTGATAAATGTTACACACCCCCTTTACCTATCTATCTCTATGCTTTACAGATACGAAAGGTAGTCTAAGGTGGTCTGCATTCATTTTTCTCTTTATAGAAGCCAAGTGCCCAGGTATCCATTTCTGCAGGTAGAAATTATTTAAAATAACGGTACAGGTTTATATTTTAGTCACGGTTTTATAATCTTTATCGAAAGATTGGAGATGTATGTGGCGATAGAGAAAATACATACGTATCGCTGTATAGGACTAGCACTTCGGTTATGATTTTGAATTATTGCTACGAGGTTCAAATTTCGGTAGCAAGTTTTCAACCAAAACGTACGGAGTAAGAAAAGCGATTTTCAAATATTCAAAAATTCTGAAAAATTCATCTTTTAAAACCTAAAATTCCTTAGGAAAAAACTTTTTTCCGTTACTTTTTTCAAAGAGCCTTTCAAATTCATAAATTTTACCCTTAATTGATAACTACAGAATTTTTTACCACCTCCCAGTAGCGTAACAACCGTCGACTTCGATGAAGAGGGAGGGGTACATAGGCGGTGATAAGAGATAACATGAAGTGGCTCAAGCCCCTCCAAGTGTTCAGTTAGCCCCCCTTCCCCCCAAATGTTTTCGAGAAAATTCAATAAGTGATAATTTGTGTAACTGAAAGTGGCGAAATGTTGATTTTTATAGGTCAAAAATACTGTTAAACGCATATTTGTGGGCCTTTCATACTTTTTTATACTCACATTTTTTTCACCGTCGGTTCGCTCGGACGAAACTAAACATGTTAATGCCAAAACATTGCATTTTTTTCAAAAAAGAAGATTGAGGTTAAGAACTTGAGCCCTCTCAAAAATGTTGACCTATCTCCGCCTATGGGGAGGGGGGATTTGCTAAAATTCTATTTTAGAGAGTCAAAAATACATAGCCCGAGTGAAGCGAAGGCGAAAATTTTTATCAAAATTTTGAGGGTCAGCGGTTGGAAAAACAGTACATTGACGTATTTCTCTCAGCTCTAAATACTGAATTTTTCTATTTTTTCGCGTGTAAAGATGAATTTTAACGTGAAAAAATTGCTTCGCAGGAAGGGGGTGTTCGCTCACCCCCGCTTTTACAGCACTGTCATCTCCCCGGGATACTAAAGGAGCAACAAAATTTTTGGAGAGTCAATTTCGAGGACATTTTTAAGCTTCAAAGATCAATTTACACTCCGAATTTATTTGCTGTGCCTGAAAATGATGTTTTCTTCAAAAACAAAAAAAATACGAAAACAGAAACATGCGATGGCAAACCAGTGTCCAGCTCATGCCTTCCTCTCCAAGCTATAGGGGCATGCGTAACCGACAATCAGTTCAAAGAAAAGAGGCTTCCTGGAAATGAGTACTAGTTGAATATCTTTTTATCTACTTTATTTCATCCTTTCCTGGGTAAGCCTCAAGATGGTGGACAAAAAAATTAGAATGGACATTAACTTTTACATTTGAGCTAATTAAAAATATTTTTGTAGTGGGGAGAGGAGATGGTAAAAAGCTTAATTTTTGAACGTTCGAGCGAAGCGAAGGCAAAAATTTGAAAAAAAAAAAATGATTTTAAATGGAAACAAAATGCATTTCTCAAAGTTATAGCTTCAATTTTGTAAATTTTGCGAGAAAAAAGATCAAGGTTTTTAGCAGAATGGTTAAAAAATGTTACAAAAATTTCAACGTTTTCATCTATTTTCATGATGTTCTAAGCATTTTTTTAAAAGTGCAATTGATTTGAAAAAGTTTTCAGTCATTTGTTAGGTATTCATTATGCACAGAAAAACTTTCTGGTGGTGGGAAAGAGGGCTAAATTCTTGAATTTGGAATCGTATAACGTTTGAAAATCGCTTAAAACACTACTTTTATTGCAATTTTGATAATAATTTGGCGCTCCCAAAAAAGTGGGCACCCAGAGCGACCCTTCGCGGTTCCTCTCTTCGTACAATACTACCGAAAATTGACGATTAAGTAGACTAGAGAAAGGCCCAAAATTTTAGAAATGAGTAGAAAATTAAGCCAAGATGAAGTTTTAGAGTGAAAATTTTAACATCAAAGTTTTTAATTATCTAAAACTATATTTTCTAAAGTGTTCAATTAATTAAACGAATAAATTTGTTGAAAGAATTTCACTGTGAAATTTCGACTCATTCTCATCAGGCTGGAGACATAGATTGCTTCAAAAAATACACATTAAAAATTTTTGTTCTTTCGTTCTTTACCCTTCAAAAATATTTTCCTTGACAGAGAAACAGCCCATAAAAATTTTCAGATCAAAATAATAATTTTAAATTGTGCCATACAAGGAGGGAGCGTCATCCTCCCCCAGCCACCTAAGAAAGTTGATTTTCAGATCAAAGTAATAATTTTAAATTGTGCCATATAGGGAGGTTGCGTTGGGGGATTAGAGGGGGGCGTCACCCTTGAGAAAGTTGATAAAAACTTATAAATTGTGAAAAGTTGGCAAAAAATTGGTGAAGAGGAAACGAAAAAAATTGTACCAAGCACACAAACTTACCAACATGAATTTAAAACTCCTAAAAACACAATTTTAGTGCCAAAAAACACAATTTTCTAAAAATTTCGCCCTCGCTTCGCCTAGGCATGAAAATAATTGTTATTTCTTTCAGTTTTGTGAACTTGGTCCCCAAAAATAATGCTTTTTGCACCGTAGAAACCATGTATTTTACTAGGCAAAAAAAGTTGGAAAAGTTGGTAAAAATTATAGATTTTAATTGGAGAATTTTTTATTTTCAACCCCCCCCTCCTCCCCTATCACTAGAAACGGGCTTCGGCACGTTCCTGGTCCCATATCGAGATGTGTACATCATGTTTGAAATGGCCCGATAACGACGAAACTCTACCGCGCTATCGTAGTGGAACGTCGGCCTCGTTCGGACCGACACGTTCATAATACGTTAACATGTTTAGTGTATAAAATTGCTCGCCATATACTACGTCGTTTACTTACAGTTCTTTATGCATTTTACTTATTTAAATGCTCGAACGCAATTATTAAACTTTTATGCCCATATTAAAAAAAACATATATAAATGCACATTCGTTCGAATAGTTTTAGTAAATTTTTTTTCGATCTAATTTTTCAAACATATTTTTTTTCATGAGAAAAAACGTCACTAGGGGATAAAGAACTCGAAATTTCAAAAAAGTACACTGGGAACCACCCTTTCGGTGGAGATGAGACCGAGGCCAGACAATTTCCAGGTATGACCTGTCTTCAGCCTTTTTGCTAACTTCAGGTCTGCTTTCAATCTATGCCTTCAATTAAAAAAACAATTACTACAAATAATTTTACAAAATTTGGATGAAAATTAGAAAAAATATTATTTTTTTTATTTTTACGTTTTCATTGTGTACTCGGGCATCAGACTCGCCACCCAGCCTCTTCACTCTGAACTATAAAGGTTCTTTTCGCACATACTTACAAGGCTACAAATAACTTTTACTTTTTTTTAGTGATTTTTATCGCTTTAAAATTCAGTAAGTCTACAGCATCAACGAAAAAAAAAAAAAAAAAATGCTAAAAAAAACTCGTAACTTATTCATTGCAAAATCCCTCTAAAAAAACGTTTAATGTTATTCATTTTTCCATACGTTTCTACAACGAACAATTTCTTCCCCAATATTCGTTAAATTTTCGATACTTTAAGCGAGAAAATAATTCAATCTGAGAGGTAACCTACCAATCTACGTTTCAAACTATGCGATCAATTCACCCTGCTGCGTGAATATTTTACGAGTAATGTTGCAAAAAAAACTGTTTATAATTGTAAAAAATCCATCATAAATCTCGATGTACGTACATATACTCGTAAAAAAATCAATGTAATTCTGTACAAAAATCAGTGGGATTTTTAGCGAAAAGAAAAAAAAAAAGAAAAGAACATCATTATCGATAATAAAAAACATACACACATGTGTAAGGAGGGTTTACCTTTTTAGATGTTTTACAACACGGACAAGAATCACTTGGAAAGTTATAAGTGGTCAATATTTTTTAGCAAGAGGGTTACTATAAGAATGTTATATGCACCCTAAAAAAACTAGCTTTTTTGTGAACCCGCATTCCCACGAGTATTTATCAAAACTACGACCAGCCTATAATAGCCTTATACTGTAGAGGCGAATCCACAGGTGATGGCGATTTTTTTTTTTTTTTTTAAGTACAGTCCTAAGGCTAGAGGAGAAAAAAACCTCTTCGATAATTGTCTGCAAAACGACTAACATCGATGTTACAATATTTTGGGGTAAAAAAATAAAAAGACAATCTCGCGAACCTTTTGTCGGATGGTGTGTAGTTTGTATAGCGGCGCGAAGTTGCGTATAGGTGGGTTTTATACCTAGATCCACCTATGTAAAAAAAAAAGAATCTCAACAATAAAGGTTACTTTGATTAATTCTTTTGTATAGTTCGAACTAATTTTCTGGTGTAAGAAAATTTTTTCCGTCATGCTAATATTACTTTCTCTAGAAAAATTCTTATACCTTGAAATGGATATAACAAGCTACATGCGTAAGAGAACCGTTACACGTATCAATGTATCATTTATCAATTGGCGCTTTATTTATAAGTAGCAGCGCAGAGTGTTTCGTAAAGAGAGGCGAATTTAATTATAGAAAAAAAAAAAAAAATCATTTTTATTTCCATCGACGCGTGTCCAATCTGTATTATGTTTTTTAACTTGTTCAGGGGTTTCTTTGATGAATTAGACGTTTCCGTTTTATTCTCAAGATATTCCAGATGGATATAGAAAGGCCTATAAGATATTTTTACTGCTGTACCGTAAGACGCGTCGCACATGTAATGAGGCGTACTTGTAATTTTCTCGTATTTAGCAAAACACCAACTGGGTACCCTATGTACCAATATGGTGAACATATTGGTGCTACAGTGTAACAAACTCATACATCAGAAAGCCGGATATTAATGTTAAGCAATCGGAGATACGATATATAATTTAGAAATCTTACTCGTTTATATCAAATAGAAAACAAACACCCTTGCAGACTTCAGACTCGCCAAATGAATAATAGAAAAGCAATTGATATCTTGGCGGAGAGCATATGTTATAAAACTTATAACTGGGAGATATCCAGCAAGGTTGAAGTCAATTTCTTTCAGAATTATCCAAAACAACTTCAGTGGATTGAAGATAAATTAAATGTATTCCGAAATGGAGGGAGGAGCATGAAAATTTTACTAATTCAATTTTTTTTCAGCAAATTCAATCCAAATTTGGACCACCTTCAGTTTCCAAAATTAAGTTCACTTCAACGCTAATTTATAGCACAGTGCCATTTGCCCTTCACTTCACTTGTGAACAGCATTTTGGAGCAAGAATTCAAAAAATAACTGTGCCAACAAAGGTACGATGATCTGAGACCCACAAGAGATAAACCTTGAGTGCTTGACCTACAGCTACACACTAAATTTCAAAACGAGAATCCAGGCCGGTGCGCAGGATTGCTCCAAGAAGAGGATTCAAGAGCTGCTAGATTAAAATTTTCACTATTCAAAAATTCTAAAATTTAATACTAGGCTAAAAAAAGTACATATGCCTGAGCCAAGCGAGGATGAAAATTTTTTAGGGTAAAGGTGTTCATTTTTTAGTTAAAGGGGGGAGGGGGGTCAATCCTAAAAATCTCCCTTTTCGCACTGGCCTGGAAGAATCCTATTTTGAAAACCATCGAAATTGTGAATGGATGATGAAGTTCTAAAATGCATGCCAAATTTGAGTATCTGAAGGGTTAATTCAATTTGTGTTCAGCCCTAGACAAGAACTCAAGATCTCTCAACTTTCTATATTTAATTGTTTAATGTAAAAACCGATATTTGTTACAATTTTCAATCGTGTCTACCCTTGTTCCTTCATTTTGAACTCATTTAAATTTTTATTACAAACATTATTCCTTGAAATACTACAATTGGTAACTATCGAGACATGGGAAAATGATGAAGGTGTTACAATCATACAAAAATGATCAAAATGGATTTCTTCTGTTCATTAGCCGATTCTTTTCGAAACCTTTCCTCACTCCTGAAATATTTGTTGGAAAAATCCAACTTCGAATTAAAAATTGCTGGAAAATATAAGAACGGATCTTTACAAAAAGATATTCATTGTATAGAGACTCTTTATAGGCACTAAATAAGAAAACTAATTAATCAAAACTAAGGCAAGGGACATAACCAAGAGCGAAAGAGCTTCTACCCAGGGTGTTTGAAAATTTACCAGTTGGATATCTCTACCTAGCAATTGGAAAAAATTCAAAGTTGGCCATTTGACCCAACTGATTGGTCAAACCATTAAAATGACTAATAAGAGCTAAATCAATTGATCACCATCGCTTCATTCCAGCAATTAGTTTTTCCCTTTCTTCACTTTTCTCGAGTTTTATTCTACAATTGAACCAATTTTTTAACCTCTCTTGTAACCTCCATCAGTCAATCAGTGCGAAGTTGAAGATTTTTTTGAATGTAAACCTCTGCTGGAGCCTCAACACTTTTACATCCTAAATTTTCCTACACTTTTTGTTGACTGAAAATTATTTGTTTTTAGCCGAATTTTCTACGTCATATGGTCAATGAAAACCGAGCTTGGAGGGAGAGTATCAACGAAATTCGTAATGACAACTGAGATCGTTTTTGGCCATATTAGATATTTTATTTATTTTTATTCTCCCTTCCTCCCTCCCTTTCAAACTTAAAAATTCGTTGCTTCGCTCGTTACCAACAAAAACCGGTCAAATTTTAGGGAGTAGGCATACACTGGCGGATCAGTAATGCCCAAATTTGGAGAAGAGGTGCTGAGAGGGTAAAATGGAAATATTTGTTCGTTTTTAATCCACTCGATAAAGAGTAGAAAGTTGTAACAACGCATATCCAAAAAGCAGCCTCTTTGAGGACAATGAGAAGGAAATACATGTAGAAGGGGGTCCTCCTTTTTAACCTAGAAAAAAAAACTGTCCCACGCATATCTCTCCTCCAAATTGAGCTTGGAAGTTGAAATTTGGCATGCAGATTAAGTAGCAATCCTGCACGTGCCTCTTGAGTGTTTCAACTTTTCAGTTCCATTGCAGCCCCTCATAGCCCCTAAGAAGTGGTTTTTTGGACTGTTTTTACTATTTTTTGAGTTTGCCTCACGCATATCTCTCCTCCAAATTAAGCTACGACGTTGAAATTTTGCATGTAGATTTAGTAGGAGTCCTAGATGTGGCTTTTTGAGGTTACAGACATTCATTCCAATACCTACATGTACTCCTATCATAAGCGTCATCAGACCGTCTTTGTAGGTGATGCCAAAACTTCATAAGTATCATCTGTTCCAGACCAGAAATATGTGAGAAGCGGAGCTAGTAGCAGCTCACGATCACTTTCCCCTCCGTCTTCCGTGTTTTACTCATTTTGCACGAGCAATTCAAATTTAATGCCTATTCATAGGATTGTTCACAGGAGATCGATGTAAAGTAATAAAAACGTCCACATATTTTTGACAGTTAATGCAAGAGTTGCCACTTGAGTGAAGTTGATGTATACTCTGAATTTGAATGAAATATTTTCTTCGCAAAATGAAAAATTTACTTCGATTTTTTGCAGCTAATGGAGAGAAAAAACTGTAGAAAAGGCAGAATGTACCTAGGCACACCCGGCACACCTTGAGGAACGCCTTTGACCCCTGCCACTTCTGGAGAAAAAACATGCCAGAGTGCATTTTGTTTATTCCATCAATGCACAATTTGCGCATCTTCTAGGAAATTTAGGCTCAAAAAGCAACGCGTTGCGGTGCTTTTTCAACCTGATTTTCTATGTCATATCGTCAATGAAAACAAGGCTATTACAGTCTATCGGCCAACGATGGATGAGGGGGGAGGGGGGGTATCAACAAAATCCGTTTTGAGGTCCTAGAAGACCATTAAGACGATTTTTAACCATGTCAAATATTTATTTTTATTTTTTCCCCCAAACATCAAAACCATTTACTACACTTGATACCGACCTAAATCGCTCCAGTTCGATCAATCGGCTCAGTTTAGCGGCGGATTAGATAAATAGGAGTGGGGATGAAGTTGAGTTAAAATTCAGTTACGCCAAAATTTAGAAGAGGGGGTGTTGAGGGGCCAAAATGCAAAAATTGCCTCTTTTTAAGCCAATTGATAGAGAATCAAAAGTTGTATAACATATCCAAAAATCAACCTCCTATGTCATTTAGGAGGTGAGATATGGAAGGTTTTCCTCTTTTTGACCGTGAAAAAGGACTGTTCCTCCTCTATTTCTCCACTAAATTGAGCTAAGAAATTGAAATTTTATATGTACATTTAATTGAGGTCTTAAATGTACCTTAAGGAAGTTCCGACTTTTTAGCTCCGTCATTGCACCCGTTCACAGTCCCAAAAAAGTGGCTTTTTGAAAGGTTTTTCTCATTTCTTGAGTTGGTTCTGCACACAACTCCCCTCCTACGTGAGCCAGAAACTTGAAATTAGCTATGTGCATTTAGTAGGGGCTCTAAATGTACTCTAAATGTATTGTTTGGGGGATTCAACTTTTCAGCCTCATTGCACCCCCTCGCAGCCCCAAAAAAGTGGTTTGTTGGTCGTTATTTTCGATTCCCCTCCAAATTGGGCTAGAAAGTTGAAATTATTTATGTCCCGTCTGCAGAGACTGTTGATGTAACATGGGGGGAGGGGGGTTGTCGACTTTTCAGGCCCATTGAACTCTGGGAAAAAAGCATCGCGAAACGATGCTTTCTTCAATTCTCATGATTGTAATATGTCACGAAAATCAGGCTAAAAAAAGCATCGCAAAGCAATGGTTTTTTTTTCATCTATTACCGAGCGTTTGAGAAGGAAGGAGTTGGGACACGATATCCTGTCGTCAGGGTCGTTCTTGGGTGCTCGACAAACAAAATCAAGTTAAAAAGTTGAGATATTTCGTATCACTGATTGTTGGGAGGATCAGGGGGGGGGTGAGGCGAGGCTGGGAAGAAATATATTTTTTTTACGTTCACAGAAAAAAAAAAAAAAAAAAGGATAAAATAATGGCCTCAGAGATTGGTATTAGTCCTCGGATTCAGAATTTTTTTCGAACACCCCTGAACCACGGCCAAAGGTTGCACAATAAATCGAAAACACATCTAGTTAACACATCTGATACATTGGCCATCGAACGAGACTCAACCACGAGGATATTTTTACTACGTCGCTTTCGTCGTCGTCGTCGTCGTTGTCGTCGACGACGGCGGCGGCGTTCTTCTGCCATTCGCGTCAAAGCGGCCATCATTCATCATATAAAAATTTAAAAGAACACGAGTTCTCCAAAAGTACTCGGTTAAATCGCCCTTTTAACGCTTACACTTTATAACATGTCGTTAGATTTCCATTTTTAAACCACACCACGACAACGTATATACAGCGTAGGTACTAGGTACCTACACATAACGTACGGCTACGGCATAAGTATCGGAGACTTACGATCCACACACAGCGGTTATCTATTAATATCCTCGAGACACCTCTCATACAACTAAGTAAAATTTCTCGTAAAGAAATAACGTAGGTACTCGTATCTATAATAACTAAGTATACTACGAGTATAAGTCAACGACCACATGATACGCTCGCTATAAGAAAAGTGCATCGCCATCGCGTATAATACAAGCACAGAACTACCAAAAAGACATAGAGAAGACGAGCGAGAGAGACGAAAAAAAATAAAAAAAAAAAACCTTATACTCAGGTCCACGTTATTTTCGCTGCGCCGGTTAATTTTCTCCGTATACGGTTGTATGGTCTTATTGTGTATTAAAAATAGCAAAACACTGAGTGGCGTAAAAGGTTTGCTATATATGTACCTACTACACACGTATAAGGGCCTATATAATATATAAGACGATGGTGTGTGTGCTGTGGTGTGCCGATGGTTGCACCGTCCAAATGCTCTCTCACGGAAACCCCTGAACTGAACCTAACGCATGATAAAAAACCTTAGGGGCATCTACACTTCTACACGTTAAAAAACAGATGGCTACCAGGCAGATCTTCTACCCTGGGTCAGCCTTTCGCAATTCGAGGTCACCCCTCAGAGAGACTGTTTCGTCTTGGTGGAAAAAAAAATCTGTTGGATAAAAAAGGAACGGAAGAAGGAGGGGTTAAAAAAGAATTAAGAAAAACTGTATAGCTTGGTACGTACATACTGCAACGAAAGCAGATATATACAGAGAGAGAGAGAGAGAGAAAGAGAACAGAACCAAAACAGCGTAGTTTTATAAGATCCAAAGCGAGTATGATCATATTATAGCGCGTTTGCAATCCTAGCTTCATTTCCTTTCTGTCTCAGGTCGCAGGTATACAGGGTAGGGTATAAAACTAAGATAGTGGATGAGCGTTTTTTTTTTTTTTTTTTATTTCCCCCCCTTTTTCTCTTTTTTTTTTTTTTTTTTCATCTCGCCCTCTTTCTCTCTTCTTTTTTTTTTTTTTTAATAGTGAATTTGGACAGGTA
>FIZR01020618.1:0-20342 GCA_900060175.1 Ferrisia virgata | reverse complement strand
AAAAAATAGAAATCTGAAAGGCGGAGGACGTTCCTATTAAAATTGAGAGCTCATACGTGGAGAGAATTTTTTTGAGGTGTCTACCAACCAGTTTTTCAGGGTACCAAGTGAAAAAAAATAATTGTTTTTTTTGACCCACCCTAACCACCATCCCACTCACTTCCTCCACTATAGGGAAACACGTATATTTCTTAATAAAAAATTGTCATAAAGATGTGTTCATGTTAGACAATCGAAACTAACCACAATATGTAGGGGCAGGAGAGTGTTGTATACTAATGGACGATAGGTGGAGAGAAATGGACAAAAGAAATTTTCAAACCTTACGCAAAAACCAAAAGAGGTACATGAATTTTTTTTCTTCTAAAGTATGTGTTATGTTGAGTACTCACTCCTAAGATACTAATTTTTGCATTTTGGATATCGAGTCATAACAAAAATCGCAAAAATCCCTTAAAAATGATGATATTTTGAAATTTTTTTTCATCAAAATTGAACGAAAATACGATAAATGAAAAGAGCGCATCTGAAAATCCCCGCACTCCAATTTTTGATTACGTGCGTTTGTTTACTAGTGTTTTGTGAATTTTTAAAGACATAAAAAAAATGAAATAACAAATACAAGGAAGATGCTCGCAGTTATCCTACAAGCTACTGGAATAAAAAAACTAACCGCAAATTCGTGTACAGTAGGTCAAATTACTTTTATCTAAACAAGTTATACGATAGTTTTACGTGAATATTAAATTTTCGATTTTTTATTGTAACTATAAAAAATCGAATTTGCATTTAGAATTTATCTAACATCGTATCGTTGGAATGGAACATACCTTTGAAACATATTTTGTCATCGCGTTCATCTTGTGACACATACCATAACTTTGTTCAAGTTGAAACACCATTAATACATATGTACGTGATTTTTATTTACCCAACAGTAATTCATATCCTCGTGTACGGTAAAATATGTCCATAATTTAATCCTTCAATCAGAAAATATTAAATTAATTGTAAAATCATTTGGTGATAAAAACCCATACTTCAGATTTGTATTTGAATTTCATATTCAGTTAGTTCATCAACGTTTGGGAATTCTTCAAGTAGTTTAAAAAATGACGAACTCTTCGAGCTTTTTTGTACTATGCGTTACACTCTTTTATACTTTAATTTACGAAGTGAATTCTCAAGAAGAAGGTAAATTTGGCAGTACTCGTAATAGGCGTAACTTTTCATAACATTCAAAGAAACATAAAAAATAAGCTTTTATGGATTCAAAGTTGAAAAAAAAATCCCGTCAAATTTACATACTTTTTTTCAAATTCAGTAACTTCATCATATATGCCCAAGTTATAAATAACGAAAAATGAGAGATTAATTAATTTATTCTTAATTAATAGTTTAATTATTCGTATTCATAGCTTTAGTATTCAATTACAAAACCAAACAATTGGAAGAACTTCGCCAATTCAAGGACATGAAGAAGGATCGATATACTTCTGTAGTAATTGCCTGTCCAGCTCCTTCATCAATCAAAAGTGAGTTGGGCCGTATTAACCAACAACGTTCCATTACCGGAAATGGCGTATTTGCACAGCACATTTACGACAAGTACAAATCAAACAACATATTGAAAAATATTTGCGATACTCCGCTGAAACCTTCTTTGGTTGAAGATACGTCAACGAACTTTTTTGAAACTGGTTATGAGGTTGGTCATGAACAAATTCATAATTACTGTGAAAAAGTGGGGGAAAAAGTTCATGATTTTTTTTGTTCATTCACATGTTCCCATGAAAGCTTTTCTACAAAGACGATACAATACCGTTGACATGTACAAAATATAGTAAATTAAAGAGAGTAAGTCAAACTTATCTATTTGTGATTATAAGCTTACGTTGTGTTGTTTCCGAACAGATATTTTCAGAAAATAAGTTGTATAATCCACCTCAAAAAAATGCGGTATAAAAGTTTCAACACCCCAACTCAATTTTTTAAACTTGCAAAACTCACTCAAAATGAAAATTTATGGCTAAAATTGTCTTACATAGGATTGTAGTACAGCACCATCTACACATATTCCCATTCCTGATCCAAAAACAGGTTTTTTATCAATAACTTTGCCTAAATTTGTTCCTAAACGCGATAGAGAAAAAAAGTCTAATTAAAAAATATAGCTAGTGGAATTTTCAATAAAAAAGTTATTAAATATTTTTTTTCGAAAATCGATTGAAACTCTTTAAAATTAGTTTGAAAAGGACGCGTTACACCGTAACATTATGTTCCGCGTAACGTATCTGTCGCCTCACGAGAACCAGCGGCCAACGTACGTAGACACGCGGGCTCAATTCTCTATCAGTATACTTAAACAAATAACACGGACTAAATGCTATGTTACCTCATATTAAAGTAATTACTGTTTGAATAAAGATACAATATTCATGTAACATTTTTAAATACTTTAATTTTATAAAATAGATTTATTCTCATCGTAGTTTTCACAACTATCTGACTCTGGATCATTGATATTCTCTTCTGATTCAACACCAAATCGGTTATGAGAGGTAAAATTGAAATAATGAATTTAATTATCTAAAATTGATGTCCTACATCCATTTCAAGGGAATTTTTCTCAAAAACATTTCCGTAATTTTTAAAGAATCTTAAAAAAAGGTGTAACAGTGAAAATTTGCTACCAACGATTATTTTGAATTTAAATACGTGTAATAATTTCATTTTTAGAAAAAATGTTCAAAAACAAGTTTTTAAAAATTTTTGAACTTTGAGTCAGTTCTGCAGATTAAAAAAATTGAGCTAGAAAGCAAAAATTTCTTTCACATTATTTTGAATTCGTTTTACAACTATTGTGACCTCGTCGTTTGCAGATTTCCAAAAAAAGCGACCTATTTAGGTATGCAGAAAGAGAATTGAGCTCGCGTGTCTACGAACGTTCGCAGCTGGCTTTCGTGGCACGATAGAAACATTACTCGGAACATCGTGTTAGCGCATAATGCGTCCTTTACAAACTGTTTTTAAAGTGTTTCAATCGATTTTCGTAAAAAATAGGCAAGAACCTTTTTATTGGAAATCTGACCAGCAACATTTTTTAATTCGACTTTTTTTCTCCATCACGTTTAGGAACAAAGTTATGCAAAGTTATTGGTAAAAAACATTGTTTTTGAACCCAAAATGGGTATATTGGGGACAAAGCACCAGTCTGATTGTAGATATGCTGTTTGGGAGGTGGTGTACTACAATCTAGTGAAAAAAAAATTTTGGCTATAAATTTTTCCGTTATTTAATGCTAATTTTACAGCACTATTTTTCCATTAGTCCTTTTTTCAGGCGTTTTAAAAAAATGCCACTTTTTGCGTTTCTCCGTGATTTTCTGAAAAACCACGAAGGAAAATTTTTTATTTTTTTCTGAGAAATGCCCCCCTGAAATGGATTTAGGACATCAATTTCAGATGATGAAGCGCAAAATTTCATTTTTATTCGCCACAGACGACTTTTCAGTGATGCTTACAGAATGATGTTTTTTCAAAAATATTTTGGCACCATTGAAAACAATTTTTTTCAGAAATTTTTCAGTAAAATGGACCGATTACACTCACCTTTGGCCATTCAAGGTCTGTTTTCCCCACTTTTACCCTTTTCACGAGGTCTCAAGCGGTATTCCAGCATTCAAAAATACAGTACAGATGATTCAAAAAAAAAATAAATAAATAAAAAACATACGTCTCTTGTGACGAATTTTTTTTTGAAAAATCATTTTCTCAATTTTCAACAAATTTATTTCAAAATACGTAAAAAAAGACCTTTGAGTGACTTTGAATAATTACTTGTAGAGGGTAAAATTGAAATATTGCGATTAATCATCTAAAATTGATGTCCTAAATCTATTTCAGGCGGGTATTTCTCAGAAAAAAATTTTCTGTATGGTTTTTCAGAAAATCATACAAAATCTAAAAAGAGACATTGTTTAAAAACCCCCTGAGAAAAGGGGAAATGATACAAATTTTCCAACAATGGTCATTTCAAGTTCAAATATGTACAATAATTTCATTTTTGAATTTCAATAGAGTTTTGCAGGTTTAAAAAATGGAGTTCGGGAGCTAAAATTTTTACCGCATTGTTTTGAGGTCATTCTGCAACTATTTAAACTACGCCAATAACAGATTTCCAAAAAAAGCAAAATCAGGCCCAACTCAGTACACACATTGTTTGATCCTATACCAAACATTGCTCATATTTTATTGCTAAATTTATAATTTTTATGATTTCTCAGGATTCCAATTTTTGTTGTAAATAAAATTTATGTATCATAATAAATTAGATACGATAAAAGGAAATACGTAGGCATTCAAAAAAAGTTTTTTTAACTATCCTTTCTCGCTATGAACAGGTATTTAATAAGGAAACCAAAGAAACAGAATTATTAACAAAGTCGTTAAGCACATTGAAAATAGATGACGGGAAAACTACTAAATTTGATACATCCTTAATCCACCCGGGCGAGGTTTGGGTAAGCAAAATAACGAATATTAAAAAAATTGATTCCAGATTCAGCAAAATAACTTCATATTATTCCGTAATACGCAGGTGTTTTATTGGATACCCGTACTGTCTATTCGGGCTTCCGAGTTCATGAGGCAAATTAATTTTTCAAAAGATGATATCAAAGAGAGTATCTACCCTGAAGATTACTTTTCCAAGTGTGATGATTATAATTTGAGTGACGAATCGCAAAAAGAATCTTCGGTATACACTCTGTTCATTTCATTCAACACTACAATCCAGTACACACAAAACAGTCTGTATTGAAATTATCATTATTTCAGATAAAAAGATTACAGAAGTTGGACGATATATTGCACATTTCAAAAAATCATGATTCCGATGAAGAAGCTCCAAAACTGGTAAAAACACAAATAGTGCCCTTACGTTACTTCCGCACAATTCCTGCAAAGCTCGCAACATGCACTGAACTAAACCTAGCATACGTTTGGGATAGCGTGGCATTAAAGCTAAGCAAAATGGTCGATCTATACATATACTCAGTGTATCGAGTAAGGATAGCATTATTATCTAATATTTACGTACATTACATTATCGTAATGAAATTAAATAATATTTCGTTTCAGGGATGGCCTTCTCAACTCAACATAATTTTTGGTACGACAGGGCTAATAAAAGAGCTACAGCCTAATCAAATTAAAGAAATAAAAAAACCAGAAAATTTGATACTCGAAAAATTCGCCATACCAGTACCTGAAATATTATATCGAATCCTCGAATACAAACGTAGCGAGAGTAATATTATTCACAACGTCGTTATTGTAACCCACAACGATCTCGATAATATCCCAGATGAGAAAAGAATCTGCTCAAAGGAATCAGAAGTACAGAGTTGGGAAGATATGAATCATCTGCATGAGTCAATTGAGGATGGAGGACCAGTTCCACTAGGACTAACTTATGCGTGTCGTGTTACACCAGAAACCATTAATAAATTAGGAGCTGTTTATGAAGTAACACAATCGATGGAAACTCTCATTTTAAGGGAATATCAAAGAGTAACAGCGAAGACTAACGTTGAAATGCTATGCATCTTAGAAGTATGTAAACCATTGATCGTTTCGTCAATGCTCACATCGGCATTCGGTTTAGGAAGAGCATTACCCAACTTGTGATACGGATTATCAGTATGATGAAGAATCATAATGCAACTATATACCTCTTCATATATTTTAATTATGACAAGTCAACTATTCAATAGTTTGGAGTTAATTTATTGATAAATTATAAGTTCCATTGGTTATTTCAAAACAAATTCTTTGTGTAAATAAATGCGTGATGATGGTACATGCCTGACTACTTGCTACCTCTTTGAAAGTTTCCATTAATACGATTAAAACGATTACAAAATGAACGTAGTTCACTTCTATAATTATATTGGATGATTGACAAAACACAAGAAAAAAAGAGGCGAAAGCTTCGCTGCGATTCTTCATTAGCCTAATTTTCGTATTGTTGGTATAATTTGAATCGAAAAAAAAAAAAACAAATTCAAATTACTGATCATGAAAAAAACTCAAGTTATTACAATCATGCAATCAATAACACCCGAGACTCGTCGGGAGGGTCGGGGAAATTACATAATTTTAGTCGTCCATACTAACACTATTCAAAATGAAATTTCTCCGCATTCTTGAATTGTTTTTGCTACAACATTCAAAATATGAAATTTTACAAGAGAGAAGTGGAACCTTTTAACGAATCGAGAGGGTTTGGGAAAATACAAATTTTTTCATCACCAATACCAAAAGTGTTCAAAAATGCAATTTCCCCGCGTTTACCCCAAATGATTTACAGACCCAAAATCCCCCCTTTCAAGGACCCATAATTCGTGATAACGAGACGGTGCCGCAGGGGAAATAGCATTTTTGGAAAGAAACCCTTTGCAAATACATTTTCCATGCAAAATATTTCATTCATCTCATTTGATTAGCAAAATCACTTTTTGTGGGCTAGAATCTAGATTATCAAGGGTATTTCGCTCATTCATATCCAATAGGGTGCCAGCAAAATTTTGAATTTCGATTTTTTTCTGTGCCATCTCCCAAAAATATTTCTTTTGGCTTCAAAAAGACCCCCAAAAAATTATTTTAACCCGCGGCTACTTGAGCTTAAAGTTTTACATAGTAATACTCGCATAACCTGTTCGCAATGCAAAAAAAACGTAAAATTTTTCAGCCCTCAACCGCTTCAAAATGGTCCTTTGATCTTCGAATAGGTCTTTAAAATGCTCATATTTAAAAAAAAAATTAATTTATAAATGCTTCAGATTGAAATGGTTGTTGAGCTGATATTCATATGTTTAAAATCATGGCGTATTTCAGAAAAAAACAGACCCGTCAAAATATTATGCTTTAATGGATTCATATCATTCTGATACTTATAAATACATCTAAAATGAATAACTACAGTCTTATAGTCCCAACCCCCTTTCCCTCATGCCACTAGATGTATTGAACCATAAATTACTGAAAAAATCTTTGTCAACAAATGTAAACAAACTGTATTTAATTAGATAACGTTCTGTCTGCCTAAATTTTTAAAATCTGACACACGTGTTACCAATAACGACTGGTTAAAATTCTAAAAACTTGGTATCTCGGGTTTTTGAAGGCGAGTATTCCATTTGAATCCCAATATTCATATGGACCACAAAGGCGGTGGGTGAAAACTCGAGTGTTATTTCTTTCGAGTGGAGTACCAAAATGAATAGTATTAGACCTTCTGATTTCAAATTCAACACCTATTTGACCCATAACTCTTAGCCAAGGTGAGGTGGAAGAGTCAAAACTTGAAATTATCATTTTTTTTTTCGATCGGAATATCAAAATCTTTAGTATTTGGCCTTTTGATTTCAAATTTGCCACCTACTTGACTAATAACCTCAACAAAAGTCCACGGGAGAGGGTAAAAACTTAAAATTATCATCTTTTCTAAGCGGGATGTCAAAATATGTATTATTCGATTTTGTAATTTCAAATTCGAAGGTGGTTTGGCTCACATTGCGATGGGGGTTGCATAACAGCAGAAAAAAACTCTGAATTTTCAAATTTCACCTCAGGAAATTAATCAGCGGCGTGGTATTCATGTAAGCAATGTAAGTAATGCTTACACTTTTACAATCGGGAAAAAAATAACTACTAATATTTATAAATCCAAAAATTTTAAACAGATAGTAAGAGGATATAAAATCTGGAAAAAATGAAAAAAATTGTTGCTGATATTTATAAATTTAGAAATGCAAAACAAAACTGTAAAAGGCTACAAATATAACTCCTTCTGGTTTAATATTTACGTAACCTATCTTTAAGCTAAGCTAAGTTAAGTTAAGTTTGTGCCTCTAGGCTTAGTACCTTGTACATGGCACATAAAAATAAAATAAAAAAAAAAAATTATAATTTGTTTGTTCATTCCATTCGTATAGTAAGCAATAGACGTTTTGCTTACAACACAGGATAACGAGCATTTCTCCACTATTATATTTTGTAGAATTGTAGGTACTGGCGGGTGTTGGTGGGGACGAGAGTGGGAGTACGCTAAGTGGTGGAAACACGTTTGTAAGCATTCGTCAAATGGCTTACATATGTACCAATAAACGGTTCAACACTACGCTAACATAAGTTTGATCAATAGAACAACCAATTTTTCTATTATTTCTTATACTTTTAATGAAATCCTGAACTCATTCTAAATCATGCTTACTGATTTTGGTACTTCAATTAATAATGTATAATGTTTGATTAAATTTGAGCAGAAGCGAGATTGATTTTTCAGGTACTGGTGAGCGGTGGATACAGGTTTGTGTACGCATTTGTCGAATTGCGTATGTGTTAATAAATGGTTCAACACTACCCTAAGATTGAGTTAAAATTTGAATAAAAAAATTTTCAATACTTATATTGCTTACACTTGATTCTATCTCACGCCACAACCTGGAATTAATGAATGCGTTTTTGACTTGCTGATTACGGTATCTAGTGTGATTGGATCAAATGCATTTTTGGATGAATAATCGACATACTTTTGCATACTTGGTTTTCGATACGCATTTAGCTTTATGTAAAAGATGTCAAAGAATGTCAAGACAGCTGTATCCTTTCATGTACTTCGTCAATATTTTGCACCCACTTGCAACTTTTCAAACAGGAAAAAATTGAAATGCTTCAGAAATGTTTTTTAAAAAGTCAGAAATGTACAATGTTGCCACAAATATTAATATAATTGGAGGAGTAACAGTATACTCCACAACTTTATACATATTTGTTTTTTTTTTACCCATCATTACGTACCCTTCTGAAAGTTGAAATCGCCTATATTTTAAAAAGTAGCAAGTAGTAGCAAAATTTAAATGAAGTATATAAAGTATACCTTTTAAACGAATAAATTTCAGTAAAACTGTCGTGACATTTTTTACTTAATGCTTCACGTATTCTATACAAAATCAACCACAAAATCGAAAAGGGCATAAGAAATTCTTTTATGAAATACTTCAAATTTTTATGCATAGATAATCCATTATCACCTTACTACGAATTCCCAACTAAATTTTTATAATTTTACACACTAATTTCGTTTTGAAAAACAACTTTGATGATTTTCAATACATCGTGTACGTTAGTATATTTATAAAATTTCAAGGTTAAGTCGACACAGCTTTATTTTTTTGCACTGCTAACGGACTGGCACCCTAAATCATCCAGGAATACCTTTTCCATAGATGATTTCGAATTTAGTGATATTAAGAAGCTACACCGTGCTTTTCGAATCAGTATTAACGTATACGTAACCCGAATTTATTTACACAAGTGGTTTCAAATCGTAACAAAAAAAAACATCAGAAAAATTTCGTCTATTAAACTGAACCGTGAACTTGGTACTCGAACATAATAAAGTAAAAAAATGAGCAAAATGGTACAACGCTTGAAATTTTTCTCACTATGCTTTGCGATATGTTTTTTGAATTTTGTCCAAGAAGTTAAATCCGAGGTAGAAGGTAAGCGTTGTAATAATTTTTATATTACGAAATATGTCCATCTAACTACGTAGGTGCACAGTAGACCTATACCTTTACCTACCAACTTACACAAATATGCTCGTTTCAAATCAAACGATCACTATTTTATTATAGCGTTTAATGAATTAAATGTATAAAGCGTTGATACTGTATCATTTCACAGCTCTCGTATTCAATTTCGAACTCAAACGACTAGAAGAGCCTAAAAATGTCGCCAATCTGTTCGGAATAATGAACAACTCTTGCATAACTGCTTGTCCAGCTTCATCTTCAAAACATGACGAAACAAACGAAACAATAAACCATATCAACAGAGAACAATCTATCACCGGCAATGGAGTCTTCACTCGAAACGTTTATAACTTTAAACCGGTAACGTCTATGGAAATGCAGATTTGTGAAGAATCGTTTAAACCTGCCCTGGTCATAGATACTTCGAAAACTTCATATGACACCGGTTACGAGGTTAGGTATCTAGATTTACAAGTAAAAAAGTTTCACATTAAACGAAAGTTATTGTTCTCCTATTCATTCATTCTTTCACTTTTTAGCTGTTTCATAGAGAAAAATATGGCAATATTCACTTGCACTATAATAAATACAACAATTTGAAGAACGTAAGTTTCAATTGAATGACTTAAATGCCGAATGCAAGATCAAAACGCTTCAAATCTTTTGTACCCCGTAAAATCTATTTCTGTTGTCAAATTTTATTTTCATGAACATCGCATATTCTCATACTCAAAGGGTATGGCCGGGTAAGGGATGATTTTGGGCCCAGCCCCGATTTTAGATCTAAAGCCCCCAGATAGTATACCTTGATGTAAAAAATTCTGGAAAAAATGTTGACCCCTCCCTCCCTTCGGAGTTATGATCATTTTGTAGAATCATTTTCAATAATTTTTAATTTCAACGGAAGCGAATAAAATTTTCTGTTTTTTGGTACAAAGTTACATCTCATAGAAGTGTAAGTATGTCTGATAATTCTTTCATCGATTATGATGCATTCCTTCCCGTGCTTTTGGCCATTTGAAATTTTCAACTGAAAAAAACCCTGATGGCGAAGTTCGATCAATTTTTAAAAATATCCCAGAAACGTGTTTTTTAACGTAGATTTACCTAACGTATTAATTTTTTGCGAAATCGGTTGCGCAAGAGTCGAAAACCTTAAAAAACCGTACAGAAATGTTTAATTTTAGCAGATTTTATCCTGGGAAAAAAGACCAAATGAAGAGACTAACGTCGGATTCGTGTTTGTTTTTGATCGTAAAATCTAATTCATATAATAATTATTAAAAGGTTTACGGTCAAAAGACATATTACCCCACACCTGAAGTTTATAAAATCCAAGATACAAGAAAAACCGAATTCGGAACGAGTTTATACCGGACAGATCTTTATTGGGTAGGTAACTGAAATTGAAGAAAATAACAGATATCTACGTAATAAGTTCACAGTTTTGAGCGTATATTAATCACGTTTATATTTCCACAAATAGACATTTTTTTGGATACCAGTCTTATCTATTCAAGCTGATCATTCTCAAAGGCAAATTACTTACGCGAAAGACTCCATCGGTAAAGATACGCAACCCTCAGATTTTGCTTCTATATGCAAAGGTTACAATGCAGAAGATAATACGCAATTTGAACTCTCCGTAAGTATTCAACCAAAAATCTGTTTTTCAACAAGAATGAGATAGTTATCGTTAATCTTATTTCTGTAGCAAATCAGACTACAACGTATAAAACAAATAGTAAATCCACCAGGATGTCATAATCTTGCAGATTATCTTATGGAACAAGCTAATGTTTCCTTGGAGTTGCGAGAAACCCAAATAATGCCGATGCGTTATTTTCATACATTTTCAGCTAAACTGGCCACGTGTACAGAATTAAATCTAGCATACGTTTGGAAAGATATTGCCACCGATCAGTATCAAAAAGTCGATAATTATTTATACTCGTTGTATAGAGTAAGGAAAAATAAATAATATTTAAGATTCACGTGTAGATGAACATTGTTGTCGCCGTGTACTGAAAATAACGCCCATCTAAATGTAGTTAATTTTTTAATTTTTTCAGACAGCTCCTGCCAATGTAAATATTACTTTTGGTGTACAAGGACGAATAGACGAACTATGTTTTCATCAATCTCATGAATTATATTCGAAACAAAATTTAATCGTGAAAAGGTTTCCGATGCCAGTACCCAGTGTGTTATACCGAATTGTCGAGTACTATCGAGAAGGGATAGTTTATAACGTTATCATTGTGATCCATAATAATATCAATCCGGTGCCGGAGAAGAACAGAATTTGCAGCAGACAATCAGAGGTCGAAGGTTGGGAGAAAATAAAAACTCGAAAAGAAGACGAGGGGTCCGTACCTGGTCTGACCTATGCGTGTTCTGTTACATCAGAAGCTATTGAAAAATTAAAAATTGTTTATAATAATACTCCTATATGGATGGAAGATTTCGTTCTAGATGATAAACAGAAAAAGATAATATCCGAAAAATGGAATGATATAAGTATTTCCGGGTAGAATATACTTACCCCCATCGAAATAGATTGCAAATAAATTTGATATAAAGCACCGTAGAATAACCTAATCATTTCTGCTTATATCATGACCACATTATACTGATGCAAATATAGTTAATTTAAATTTCTTGTAGATGAGCGTCGTTTCATTCTTCTTATCCGTTGGTTTCATTTTATGAGGTTAAATTAACTTACTCGTAAATACAGAATTTCATCACGTGTGAAGAACCGTTGGTACATGCTACTGAAACAAGTTTATATTCTTCCACTATAACATTAAAAGACAATAAATAACCGCAAACTCCATTTTGAATATTCTCTCTACTCCTGTTTTTCATGAAACTTAAACTCTCATCCAACATTACCTATATCATAAATATTAACCCACCGTGGCTCGATTTTACCCTCAAAATAGACTACTCACCAACTAAATTCATCAAATCTAATACTGACTGTACCATAGTCACTTTCCATTTTAGTGAACTCCTGAACAAATACGTAAATCAATTCCAATTCACTGATGGGTCTAAAAACCCAGATCTAACAGATTGTGCTTTTGTTCAAGAAAATGGCCAAATTCTCTACCTTCTTCCCTCCAACTTTTCCATTCTCTCGGTCGAATTATATGCAAACAAATTGGCAACATACATTCGCGACTTCTCCATAAACAACTCAGTAATTTTTTCAGACTCACTCTCAGCTTTGCATGCAATTTAAAATCTGAATAACAAAAATCAATATCCTATAGCACAAGAAATTATCCACAAACTCTAATCTTCGTTCAAAAAAATAGTTCTATGTTGGGTGAAACAGCCGACTATTCCGCCAAACTCGCATTACTGCCCTGTCCCTCATACCAACTTAATGCAGTTCATTAAAGCACAAAACGTATTCACATTTCAACAGTTCTGGCAACAAATCCCCTTATTAAACAAATTAAGAAACATTACTCACAAAATTCAATGGCCAGATCCATTTTCGGCGCAAAATTAGAAGATGAAATAAGCATGTCCTAATTAAATCAAAAACTTGAAAACATGAAAATTCTGGCAGAAATTGGGAATAAAATTTGAGATTGGGCTGGATATCTAAGTAGATCATGGGAAAACAGATGGGCTCACAAAATCAGGAAGGCAGAAAGTGAGATGGAGGGACTCAATGACGAAATTCCCCCAAATAACACAACCTTTTCGAAAGAGTAGCGCAGGACCAGACCGAGTGGCAGAGGCACAAGGGAACAAATGATAAATGTCCGACAAATCATCGGAAAGTGCAGGGAGTTGAACATACCAGTAGTGATCCGTTTCATAGATTACACCAAAACCTTTGACTGCGTGAATTGAACGAAGCTCTTCAAAGTTTTAAGAGAGATAGGAATCCCTGCTCATATAGTAAGATTTGGTGGAGTCCCCATATGAGTTCAATTCTATGGTAGTGAGAGTTGATGGTGAAGAATCTGAGAGTTTTACAGCGGAACAGGGAGTGCTTCAAGGATGAATATTATCCCGGCAGTTATTCAACATCCATGGTGAGCAGATAATTCGCGAGGCTCTAGAACATTGGAATGGTGGTATTTCCATTGGAGGAAGAAGATTCTCTTATCAGCGATATGCAGATGATACCAACTTAATTGCTTTGAATGAACAGGAAATGGCACTGCTCATCAACTAGGTGAAGATCACCGCTGAAAAACTTGGACTTCGTATTAATACATCAAAAATGAAAGTCATGGTGGTGGATCGCGCCAAGTGTCTTCCAGTTTCCGCAGCTCTGAACGAATACGAAAAGGTGAACGTTTTCGTACATTTAGGCTCCATCATCGAAGCAAATGGAGGCTCGTGGGCAGAAATACAGTGCCAAATCACTCTGAGCAAATCAGCAATGACCAGATTGCGTAATGTTAGATGTAATAATGATATCTCCAGAAAGACAAGGAAGAGACACTTATACCGTCACCAGTAGAACAGTTGGAAATCTCGAAAAAGACATTCTCTTTGAGAGTCAAATTTCCGACTAGATCTGATATCATTAAATCATGAATGAGCTCTGTGATAAGAGCTGCTTCACAGGCATGGGATCGTGATAGATTGCGCGCTGCTCAAGCGTAATGCGGTCGTAAACGATTGACATGTGAGACCTACTCATGATGATATACCATCCACTCATTATTTCAATCAATTATACGTTATTGGTAATGTGGCTGCACTGCCAACAGTGTTTTTAATAAAGGTGTTTAAGCCCTGTTTATGTTTTTTATTTACATCAAATAAAGAGTTACAAATTATCCAACATGCGTCTTAACACTAGCAATTAGAAAATAAAGCTCGAACGGAGCGAGGGCAAAAGTTTTTTAGTATACTTAAGAGTGAATGGCTAAAAAAAGACTTAAACATTTTTTCAACACTTGAAGAAAGAATTACTATATTAGATTTTCAAGGGATACTTAGCATGTCCAGCACCTACCTGGCTACGGACCTGCATTGTATGTGTTTTCATTTACACAATAATTTACGTTTACAATGAAACATTATAGGATTCGAGTCATACACACGTCACACTTTTATGTAGGTATAATTGTAATCGTACTGTATTGGTTTCAAATTTAACCTATACTTACAATGCGTCATCTATACATACACACACAACGTTTGTACATCGTACTTAAAATCAAAATATCACAAACATACATGATTTCTTATTTACCCAACTGATACTTGGTACTCCTATTCAAAAAAAAAAAAAAGCGACAACACATCAATCATTTTCATTCCATGAGTCATAACAGATAGTAATGGCGACATATAAAGAACCAGACCTGCATTCCAATTCAAATTTTTCTTCAGTCTTTACATGTTCCAGAATCAGCGAAGTTTTCTTCAAAAGCAAAGTAACATATGTGATAAGATTTTTCTTGTTTTTGATCGACTTCGGGTATTTAAATTTAATTTACTAAGTAAAATTTGACGAAGAAGGTGACTAACGTGATAAAATTTTAAGTTATCGTAAGGAAAATGCGCGTACTTGCAGACTCAGATTTTGATGAAACGCGGATAGTTTAAAAGAGCATATCCAAAAACCCCAAATCTACAGTTTCAACTGCTGAAAATGATTTTTCAAATTTTGATTAAAAGTTCTTCCCTACACATCATAAATTTTACACAATTCTTTGAAAATTTGTAATAATCTTCTTTCATGATGCACTTTTAATGGACAAATTTCGAGGGTAGGTTTCAATCTGACACCTTCGAGGGCCCTTTTGCACGTTGTTTTTTGCTTGCGTAGTCGAAATCAGAATTTAAATAATGTGATATTGTACTCTTCGTTGTAAAATTCAATAAATTCTTAGATAATTTCAAAAAATAAATTTCTGCAGATAAAAATTTGGATTTTTTTTTTTATTGATATAATCAATGTACATGTTCCACCTGAATGATAAGACTGACAGTACCACGCACTTCCTATTTCAAATTTCAAAATTATCCTTCACAGCAAAGTAAAAGCATAAAACCTAAAAATATACTCAAAATTTTCATTTTATTTTATTAAAAATGGATTTAATACCGTGCGGTACAATCCACTTGATTCATTGCAGTCAGAATCCTGTTTTTCACGTCCGCTGGGTAAATTAGAGAGGGCTGAAGTAAAGATGGAAGAAAAAAGGGAGTTCAAAGTAGCAAATTCAAACATGTGAAAAAAGAACATCGAGTGAATTGATCAGTAACTAGCTGAATAATCAATTTCATTTATTTATTATTCTCTATAAAGGAACAATTTTTTTTCGGGCTCATAACAGAATGATATTTCTATTCAAAATTTGATAGTATGCGGAATATTCACAATATGAAATTTATCGAGTGGTATTTCAAAACATATCTGGGTTGCCAGAGATTTTTTTCAGTTTTCTCACATTATGTTACCTTCTTCTACGTAACCACACTTCGTAAAAAAAAAACAAACCATCACGAACGTCGAATCTACATTTATTTAGCTGCAACAACTTACTTTTTAGTGAAAAACAGATGTTCATTCCCTAAGTCACGACAGACATCTACTAAATTACAGAAAATTTCGGCGAATGAAAAATTAAGCAACAATCGGTTCTCAGTGTGATTTTTTATTCAGTCCTTCAGAGTTGGAGCATCGATGAAGTTTCTTTTCAAAATGATTACATCGCCAAGATTTTTGTTGCTTTTCATCGGCTTCGCTTATTTTAATTTTATTCACGACGTAAAATGTGAAAAAGGTAAGCTTAATACCGATTTAAAAAAATAATAATAGCGGTGTTTTTCAAAAAAAAAAAAAAAAAAATCGAATGAATATGAATTAATAAAAACGTATCAATCTCAAAATTCTGTACTGCTTGGCGAACTGGAATATTTTGAGAATATATTTTTTTTTCAAAAAAATCTTGACAAAAGGTGAACACTAAGGTAGGCTGAATTTTGCTTTTTTTGCAGATCTGCAAATGGTAGTCACAGTAATTGTGAAATGACAATGAACTGGTTTTCTAATTACATTTTTCAAACTTGCAAAACTAACTCAAAGTTCACCTAGTTCCAAAAATTTTCAAAAAATCGAAAAAAAGTTTTAGAAAATTTAATCACCTGAAATTGGTGTCTTACATCCATTTCAAAAGTGTTTTAAAAAAAAAATTCCTTAATAGTTTTTCAAGAAATTGTGAAAAAACGTAAAAAGTGACATTTAAAAAAAATACTTGAAAAAAGTAGAAATGGTAAAAATTTACTAGGGATGATAATTTTGGGTATAAATATGTGTAATAATTCCACTTTTGGGGAAAATTTTCAAAAAAGTTTTTGAATTAGCGAGCTTTGAGTTAGTTTTGCAAGTTTGAAAAATGGGAGTAGGAAAGCTAAAATTTTTACCACTTCATGTTGAAGTCATTCCGCAACTATTATAACCCCACCGTTTGTAGTTTATCAAAGCAATCAGAATTTGTCCCATTCTAGCGAATACTCCAGTAGTGGATGTTTTGCTATAATCGATTCAATACGAGTAGGACCATTTTTTGTGTTTCAAATTACATAAAATCGCAAAACAGCTACTATACCTAAACGTGATGAGTAATCATAAGAAAAAAAGTTGATTTTATTTTTTTTTTTCTTCAAAAATTAGTACGTTCAGAAAGCTTTAATTTATGCATGTTCAAAATTTTTAGTTCTGTAAGTCTTTTAGTCTGGGAGATTAATAAGCCTATCAATTTGAATGCAAAAAAAATGATCAAGCTGGACACTATTAATGTGTTCATCTCAAGTACTTTCACAAAATAATTTTAAAATATTAATTATCATTTTTCAGCACTGATATTTAATTTCAAGAAGGAACAATTGATAACACCTCGAGTAATGACAGAAAATGGAAGTAGCTTGTGGCATGAAGTTAGCTTTTGTATACTTGCTTGTCCAACTCCTTCATCTAACATCAATAAAAATCAAATTAACGATGAAAGATCCATAACTAAAAATGGTGTATTTTCAAGATTTATTTATGAAAAAGAAATATTAATGAATGATATAGACTTTTGCGAAACACCATTTAAACCCACCACAGTTTTAAATGAGTCCACGAATTCGATTGAAACTGGCTACGAGGTAGGGTATAATAAACAAGATTTAGCAACGTGGAATTTTTCGTTTATATTTTTACAGGATGTTGATTATTAAATACCTACTTTTTGCGTAGCTTTTTTACAAGGATGGAATTATCTCTTCGTTGGAGTATGAAAAATATAACCAACTGAGTAAAGTAAGTAACATTTAAATATACTTCGATTCGACATTGCAAAATTAAAAAATGGAAAATTGGGTTGTGAAATATAAAAATTTTCAAAAACTCTCCTCAGATAAAATAGTGAAATTGGCTCTTCATCCAAATTTCTTTTTAAATAGCTCAAAATGTTACATTTTTTTAATGTGAAAAACTTTCAAAACAAATGCTGGAAGCTTAATCTATTCCTACTTGTTCTGGACTTGATTCGTTTCAAGTGTTCGAATAAAAAAACTAACCACAAATTCGCGTTCAGCGGGTCAAATTACCTCAAACAAGACACTTTTCGAGGCATTTTTACTCAAAAACTCTCCCCACCTCTCATACCTTCTTTTGTTAAAAGATGGAAATCAATTTTATTCACATTTGACGATTAATTTTCATACAGGTTTATGGAAAAGAAGCAAACAAGGAAGAAGTACAAACTGACTCACTCAAAATACAGAAAATCGAGGAGGATAAAAAAACCAAATTTCAAGTAGTTGGTTCAAACACAAAATGGGTAAATAAGGAAAATTGAGAAAAATATAAAAAATTGGGATACATTTTTTTAATACCAAATGCGCTTTTTTGTTGATATTTTTAAACACAGGCGTATTTTTGGATATCGGTATTATCTATCAAAGGCGCTGAAGCGAGAAGGCAAATTAATTTCACAAAAGACTCTATTCAAAAACAATCCGACCTTGACGATTTTTCTGAAATATGCAAAGATTACGCTTTAGGAGACGACTCTGAAAATGTGATTTCGGTAAATGTTCAGAATTTTATTGAACTATAATTTTTTTCAAGTACCATTACCTCATCGGTTTTATTCCTTAAGCGAGAGAAAATAGACCGTCTTCGAGAAATCGTGAATCGCAACACAGATTCCGAAAATCCTTTAAAAATAACACAAATAATGCCGATGCGTTATTTTCATTCGCATTCCGCTAAGCTTGCTACTTGCACAGAACTGAATCTAGCATTTATTTGGGACAATGTCACGATAGGATACATGAAAGTTGATTCGTATTTGTACGCGGTATACAAAGTAAGAAAAAAAACTGAAATACGTTTCGATCACATCGTACAAAAGAAAACAACTTATCGAAAACATACCGCGATTTAATTATTTTAGGCATGGCCAACTAAAGTGAATATCATCTTCGGTGTAAAAGGAGCGATAGAAACAAACTTCGATGAATCAACGGATAATTCAATTTTGAAAAATTATACGATGCCAGCACCGGAGGTATTTTACCGAATTGTCGAATACCGTCAGGAAGATGTAATTCTCAACGTCGTCGTTATATTCCATAACGATTTCCGTGCCGTGCCAAAAGAGAAAAGGATTTGCGATGTTGAAGACGAAGTGTCTAGTTGGAATGAGATGAAAATTAACCACCCAACATCCGCACCCAATAAGCTTGGCCTGGCGTATGCGTGTCGCGTTACACCAGATGTAATTACAAAATTACAAGCAGAGTATACAATCACAGAAAATATGCAGCCATTCATTTTGACTGAAAATAAACGAAGGTCGATCGTGCCCGGTGAGCGTTTCATGTGCATCAGTATGTCGTTCATGAGCACAGACAGTTGCACAGTTTTCAATTTCACTCAGGAATCTGTGTAAAATAAATTGAATTGAGTGTTACGAAGAAGAACTATCTTCTTATTATCTATCCTATTGTTCGTTCTGATAGCACTACTGATCTTTTTTTTGCACGTACACTTCTTTTTCTTCAAGCACTTTTATCGATTTTTATTTAATAGTTTTGCTGAACATCGTGAAAATTTAATATAAATAAAATTATAGCATGTAATGTTGATTAAATCAGTTTTCATTATTTTACGATTGATTTTAAATTTTTTTTTCAATTATTTTTACCTTAGTTTTCTGGTGAACGCTTACGCAATAGTTTTATGCGATGGACTCCCTTTAATCAGTAACCATGCAACACATACTGAGTTCATACTTATATGTTTGGCTGACTTCCACATTAAAGGGGCTACGATATACACCGAAGATTTTTTTTATAGTAAATAAATAAATAAATAAATAAAGGAATCACTTTCACACTTCTTATTTTATAATCGCTATTTTTATAATCAATACAAGAACGTGAAACGTTACGCGTTTCGATGTAGCTAAGACATCGTCATCAGATGATATGCAACAAAAATTGAAAGAACGATCTAAACGAAATTATGTGCTGAATTTACAAAATATGGGGTGAACGATAAGAAAAGAAAGTGAAAGATGTAAAATAGAAAAAGGGAAGGAGGAAGGGGAGAGATGAATAAAATAACGACCATTAATTAAAAAGCGTAATGTTTATTAATATTAAATAGTTAAGTGTCAAGGAGGCTAAAAATTTACAGGGGTGAGGTTTTATTACACTGTTCTTGAGGGAGGCGGGTGGGCTGGACGGATAGCTC